>JAGFBZ010002546.1:0-185000 GCA_018398805.1 Hirundichthys speculiger | reverse complement strand
CCCCTCCAAGGGCCGGGGCACCACCCCCAGCCCCCAGCGAGGCGGCGGGCCAGAAGGGGAACAGCAGAGGACCCAGGCGCACCACACAGGCCAGGCAAGCCCCAAGCCCCGCCCCCCCCAAGGGCCGGGGCACCACCCCCAGCCCCCAGCAAGCCGGCGGGCCGGAAGGGGAACAGCAGAGGACCCAGGCGCACCACACGCCCACAGCCGCCAGGCCAGTCAGCATGCACGGGAGCGCCCACCAGCACCACCCTCAGAAAATAGGCCCCCCAGCGATCCGTTGTCCCCAGAACACGGAGGGGGGGCCCCGCCCCGACAGACCCCAGCTATGAGAGGGGGGGCGGAGCCACAGAGCTCGTGTGGGTCACCGCTAAGTTAGAGGAAGTGAGTAGGCGTAGAAGTAGCAGCAGTGGATTCTGGGATCCCTGGATCCACCTGTGGCTGGGGTTTCCTCGTGGTCGCTAGCTTGGAGAGTAAATATACTGCACAGTTAGAAAAAAGGAGAATTAGTTAATACAGGGTTAGCAATAGTACGAAGAATATTAAGATTATTTACAACACAGACATGTATTCGTATGTGTACCAATGTGAATATTAATGTTAATATGGATAAATGGCACACAGACAAGTAAGATGAAAAGGGAAATCAGAATAACTTTACCATGTGTAATTGTAGGTATTATTACTCAGAATGATGTTAAAAAGATGATAAAAGCTGACCAGATAGATTGTGGTTCACTGACGGGTTAAGTTAGCTAAAGAGATGTGGTCCGATAACAAGTTTCTCCAAACAGAAAAGTGAATGTTGTTCCCTGAAGATGGTTTTCTTGGTGACAGTTGGAGCTATAAGGACGAGTTTATTCTTAGTTGGATCCAGACTGAGTTCTGATGAATCTTCTAGAAGACAACGTGAGGGGGATTATGGGACGAGACTGTCCAGAAGATGAGATAATGTTTTGGTAACTTCCATCCAGAAATATTTAACAGAGTCCAGTTCCAGGTGGCATGAATATGTGTGTCAGGTGTGTTTTGTGTGCAGCACGGACAAGTCTCTGACGTAAATCCCATTTTAAACATGTTTTATCTTGTATAATGAGTTCTATGTAGAGTTTTGTATTGGATGGTTTGTAAAAAATAAAAAATATATTTTTGCAGATCTGAGTCCAGAATTCAGTGTCTGGAGTTTTTTATTAATCTGGTTTTTATTATTTTTTTTATTAATGGGAGGGACATAGTCTTGTCTGAATATACTATTATTTTGTATATTTTTGACAGGATGTTTTTTGTGGTCGAGTTATTGATTAAATCTGTAGCTGCAGGGGCAAGAAAAAGATTGATCAGCTGAAAATTTTAGCTTGAACAGCTGATTTCAATTTGACATTTTAAATTACTGTTGGATCAGGTAAGAAAATGATACCAGACTGGATCAGGTAAGAAAATGATACCACTGTTGGATCAGATGTAGATATACTGGAACTGGTTTGCGAGAGTTTAATGGTAGAAATGTGGTGCCTCTAAGCCTCCCTGAGATTTAGGCTTTTGTAAAGTAGCCGCTTTAATCCTCGGTGTTTTATTTTTCCAGTAGAATTTAGTAATAATTGAATCTAAAGATTTAAACCAAGTACAAGTAGGTTGGGTTGGAATCATTGAGAATAAATAATTTATTTTAGGGAGAATTGTCATTTTAATTAATGCCATTCTGCTCATAATGGATAGAGGATAAATTTAATCCAGCGTTGAAGATCGTCATTTACTGTTTTTAATAATGGGGTGAAATTCAGCTCTGACAGCCTGGAAGAAACTTTGATACCTAAATAAGTGATGTGACCTGTGCTTAGAGGAACTGCTGATGTCTTGGCTGATTCAGTCCATTCAGTTGTATTTAATAGTATAGATGACTTACTCCAGTTTATTGAGCTGTCAGCGATTTGGGAATATAAATGAATGAGATTTACTACTTCTTGTAGAGATGACTGAGGGTTTTGTAAGAAAAGTAAAATATCATCAGCATACAGGCTGATATTATGGTGCGTTTGAACTGTACGGATTCCTGAGATGTGAAGGTTCTGAAGAATGGCGGCTGCTAAGAGTTCAATGAATATAATCAATAAAGAAGGAGAGAGTGGACATCCTGGTTCCTCCATACGACGTAAAGCTCTGTGATGTAACTCCGCTGGTGGTAACAGTGGCTGTCGGTGAGTTGTACAGGACCTTGATCCAATTAATAAATGATTCTCCAAAGCCAATTTTTTTCAACGTAGAGAAGAGGAATTTATCAATTGACTCGATCAAAGGCTTTTTCTGCATCTAAAGTAGCTATAATAGTGTCTTCCTTTTGTAAAGATGAATAATGAATTAAGTAAAATAGCCTGCGTGTGTTACAGTAAATCTCTTGTGTATTCATATGCGACTTTATTAGTAGCATCCTGGTAACGTGGCACCAACAACATATCAATCTTTCTGAAGGCGATTGTTTTTTACTCATTTTGCCACGTGACAATCCAGGTGGAGGCCATGATGCAGCGCTGCAGTCTGACACGCCTCTCGAGGACCGCCCCCGAACACTAAAAATAGAGCAATCAACCAGGTAGCTGCTAATGCTAACATGGCGCCGATCCAAAACATAGAATTGGTGTCAATTCCCCGTCCTCCAAAAGTCTACTTAGCGGGACGTGATAGTGGCGTTAACCAAAATAATCTGATAAAAATAAAAACTGTCAGACACTTGGAACTTGTAATTAGATGTGGACTACTGAATGTGAGGTCTCTTGGCTCTAAGTCTCTGTTAATCAATGATCTTATTACTGAGACTCGTTGCGATGTCTTCTGCTTATCAGAAACATGGCTACAAGAGGGAGAGTATGTGAGCTTAAATGAGGCTACGCCACCAGGTTATAATAATTATCATATTCCCCGGAGTACGGGTCGCGGTGGAGGAGTAGCAGCTGTCTACAACTCCAGCCTGCAAGTAAAAACAAAACCCAAATGTAATTATAATACATTCGAAAGCCTCACACTTAGTCTAACTTTTCCAAATTGGAGATCAGAAAAGTCAGTCTTGTTGGTAGTGGTGTACCGGCCACCTGCTGGTGATCATCTGGAGTTTCTGTCTGAGTTCTCTGATTTTTTAGCTGGTTTAGTGCTCAGCTCAGACAAAGTCATCATAGTGGGTGACTTTAACATCCACATGGATGTTGACAGTGACAGCTTTAAATTAGCCTTTACATCTCTCTTAGATTCATTTGGCGTCTCACAAAAAGTGAAAGAACCGACTCACTGCTTTAATCATATCCTGGATCTGGTTCTCACCTATGGTATAGATACTCATCACTTGTTAGTGTCGCCGCTGAATTCTCTTCTCTCGGACCACTTTTTAATTACATTCGAGTTCAGCATTTGTGGCATTAAAACAGAAAATGAAACGTGTCATTACAGCAGATGTCTTTCTAAAGATGCTGTGAATAATTTTAAGGAGGTCATTCTCTCTCATCTCCCTATGGTGGAATATGATAGAATAGCTGAGGGCACCGACCTGAACTGTTGACGCTATACAAATGAAGTTGAATTGAACTGAATTATCAGTTTATCAGGCAAAGAGGTCACCTCAGGTCAGTAGGAGCTTTCTGTCTGTCAGAAAAACAAAATATTTAAGGTCTTGAGATGAACACACTGCAGAGTTTCTGGAAGGTATGCTTCAATGGAGATAAGGAACAAGATTCATGCTCTGTTTGATCCTGCTGTGCTGAAAGAGGCAGAACAGACACACCTGTGTGGCTCAGGTGGGAAATTATCCTGGGACCTGAAAAGTGGTGTTTGTTCCCAGTTTGATTGAGGGAGACAACAGGTGTTGTTCCTAGACCTGAAGAAAGAATGACAAATGTCACATCAGTTACAAAAGGAGGAACTGAAGAGGCTTTAACTTGACAAAAAAAACCAAAAATCCAGTCTAGAGTTGGTTGGACAAGTTAGCGGCCACTTTTCAAATCCTGTGTTGTTTTTGTATAAATAAAAACAGGTTAGACTAAGCCTAACCCTGACCCCTCATCTGCCATCACAGTAAAAACCAGGATTCATCCATGAAGAGAATCAGACACTATTGAATATGAGCATTCGCCCACTCAAGTTGGTTATGACGACAAACTGAAGTCAGGTCGAGACCCCGACGAGGACAACGAGCATCCAGACGAGCTTCCCTCAAACAGTTTCAGTCAGAAATTCTTTGGTTACACAAACCGATTGTTGCAGCAGCTGTCCGGGTGGCTGCTCTCAGACGGTCTCAGATGGTCTCAGATGGTCTCAGATGGTCTCAGATGGTCTCAGATGCTCTCAGATGGTCTCAGATGCTCTCAGATGCTCTCAGATGGTCTCAGATGCTCTCAGATGGTCTCAGATGGTCTCAGATGGTCTCAGATGGTCTCAGATGCTCTCAGATCTCAGATGCTCTCAGATGGTCTCAGATGGTCTCAGATGGTCTCAGATGGTCTCAGATGCTCTCAGATGGTCTCAGATGGTCTCAGATGTCTCAGATGGTCTCAGATGGTCTCAGATGTCTCAGATGGTCTCAGATGCTCTCAGATGCTCTCAGACGGTCTCAGATGGTCTCAGATGCTCTCAGATGGTCTCAGATCTCAGAGATGTCTCAGATGGTCTCAGATGCTCTCAGATGGTCTCAGATGCTCTCAGATGGCTCAGATGCTCTCAGATGGTCTCAGATGCTCTCAGAGGTCTCAGATGCTCTCAGATGGTCTCAGATGCTCTCAGATGGTCTCAGATGGTCTCAGATGGTCTCAGATGGTCTCAGATGCTCTCAGATGGTCTCAGATGCTCTCAGATGTCTCAGATGCTCTCAGATGCTCTCAGATGCTCTCAGATGTCTCAGATGCTCTCAGATGTCTCAGATGGTCTCAGATGCTCTCAGATGTCTCAGATGGCTCTCAGATGGTCTCAGATGCTCTCAGATGCTCTCAGATGGCTCTCAGATGGTCTCAGATGCTCTCAGATGCTCTCAGATGGTCTCTCAGATGCTCTCAGATGGTCTCAGATGCTCTCAGATGCTCTCAGATGCTCTCAGATGGTCTCAGATGCTCTCAGATGGCTCTCAGATGGTCTCAGATGGTCTCAGATGCTCTCAGATGCTCTCAGATGTCTCATGGTCTCAGATGTCTCTCAGATGCTCTCAGATGGTCTGGTCTCAGATGGTCTCAGATGCTCTCAGATGCTCTCAGACGCTCTCAGATGGTCTCAGATGCTCTCAGATGGTCTCAGATGCTCTCAGATGGTCTCAGATGCTCTCAGATGCTCTCAGGTGGTCTCAGATGGTCTCAGATGCTCTCAGATGCTCTCAGACGGTCTCAGACGCTCTCAGGTGGTCTCAGATGCTCTCGGATGGTCTCAGATGCTCTCAGATGGTCTCAGATGCTCTCAGATGCTCTCAGACGGTCTCAGATGCTCTCAGATGCTCTCAGACGGTCTCAGATGGTCTCAGATGCTCTCAGATGGTCTCAGATGCTCTCAGATGCTCTCAGATGCTCTCAGATGGTCTCAGGTGCTCTCAGATGCTCTCAGATGCTCTCAGATGGTCTCAGATGCTCTCAGATGGTCTCAGATGCTCTCAGATGCTCTCAGGTGGTCTCAGATGGTCTCAGATGCTCTCGGATGCTCTCGGATGCTCTCAGATGGTCTCAGATGCTCTCAGATGCTCTCAGACGGTCTCAGACGCTCTCAGGTGGTCTCAGATGCTCTCGGATGGTCTCGGATGGTCTCGGATGGTCTCGGATGGTCTCAGATGCTCTCAGATGCTCTCAGATGCTCTCAGACGGTCTCAGACGCTCTCAGGTGGTCTCAGATGGTCTCAGATGCTCTCGGATGCTCTCGGATGCTCTCAGATGGTCTCAGATGCTCTCAGACGGTCTCAGACGCTCTCAGATGGTCTCAGATGCTCTCAGATGGTCTCAGATGCTCTCAAATGCTCTCAGACGGTCTCAGACGCTCTCAGGTGGTCTCAGATGCTCTCGGATGGTCTCGGATGGTCTCAGATGCTCTCAGATGCTCTCGGATGCTCTCGGATGGTCTCGGATGGTCTCGGATGCTCTCGGATGCTCTCGGATGGTCTCGGATGGTCTCAGATGGTCTCAGATGCTTTCAGATGCTCTCAGATGCTTTCAGATGCTCTTAGATGGTCTCAGATGCTCTCAGATGCTCTCAGATGCTCTCAGATGGTCTCAGATGCTCTCAGATGGTCTCAGATGGTCTCAGATGCTCTCAGATGGTCTCAGATGCTCTTAGATGGTCTCAGATGCTCTCAGATGCTCTCAGATGCTCTCAGATGCTCTCAGATGCTCTCAGATGCTCTTAGATGCTCTCAGATGCTCTCAGATGCTCTTGGAGGTGAAGATGCTGGATGTGGAGGTCGTGGGCTGGTATGGTTACATTTTTTTTCTTTGTGTCTGCATTTACATTCAGGTTAGTGCCATTGTCTAGCAAAACCATCTAATATGTAGTTTAATTTAATCTTATAGCAGACTTTTTTTTGTGGGAGTGTGAAGGGTCAATGTGTCCTTCAGTCCTCTCTGGCAGTAAATTCTAACATCTTTATTAATATCTTAAATCCTGATTTTGTCAGAGAGGACTAAAAGACACCAGCAATGAAACATTTAAAGACAGGACAGTTAAAGAGACAGGACAGTTAGAGAGACAGGACAGTTAAAGAGACAGGACAGTTAGAGACAGGACAGTTAAAGAGACAGGACAGTTAAAGAGACAGGACAGTTAAAGAGACAGGACAGTTAAAGAGACAGGACAGTTACAGAGACAGGACAGTTAGAGAGACAGGACAGTTAAAGAGACAGGACAGTTACAGAGACAGGACAGTTACAGAGACAGGACAGTTAGAGAGACAGGACAGTTAGAGAGACAGGACAGTTAAAGAGACAGGACAGTTAGAGAGACAGGACAGTTTAAAGAGACAAAGAGACAGGACAGTTAGAGAGAGACAGGACAGTTACAGAGACAGACAGTTAGAGAGACGGGACAGTTAAAGAGACAGGACAGTTTAAAGAGACAGGACAGTTGACAGGACAGTTAAGAGACAGAAAAGAGACGGACAGTTAAAGAGACAGGACAGTAAGGACAGGACAGTTAGAGAGACAGGGACAGTTAAGAGACAGGACAGTTAAGAGACAGGACAGAGACAGGACAGTTAGAGAGACAGGACAGTTTAAAGAGAAGACAGTTACAGAGACAGGACAGTTAAAGAGACAGGACAGTTACAGAGAGACAGGACAGTTAAGAGAGACAGGACAGTTAAAGAGACAAGACAGTTAGAGAGACAGGACAGTTAAAGAGGACAGTTAAAGAGACAGGACAGTTAGAGAGACAGGACAGTTAAGAGACAGGACAGTTACCGAGACAGGACAGTTACAGAGACAGGACAGTTAAAGAGACAGGACAGTTAAAGAGACAGGACAGTTAGAGAGAGACAGACAGTTAAGAGACAGGACAGTTTTAAGACAGTTAAAGAGACAGGACAGTTACAGAGACAGGACAGTTTACAGAGACGGAGAGGACAGGACAGTTACAGAGACAGGACAGTTAAAGAGACAGGACAGTTAAAGAGACAGGACAGTTAGAGAGACAGGACAGTTAAAGAGACAGGACAGTTAGAGAGACAGGACAGTTAAAGAGACAGGACAGTTACAGAGACAGGACAGTTAAAGAGACAGGAGAGTTAAAGAGACAGGACAGTTAGAGAGACAGGACAGTTAAAGAGACAGGACAGTTAAAGAGACAGGAGAGTTAAAGAGACAGGAGAGTTAGAGAGACAGGACAGTTAAAGGACAGTTAAAGTGACAGGACAGTTACAGAGACAGGACAGTTAAAGAGACAGGACAGTTAAAGAGACAGGAGAGTTAAAGAGACAGGAGAGTTAAAGAGACAGGAGAATTAAAGAGACAGGACAGTTATAGAGACAGGACAGTTACAGAGACAGGACAGTTACAGAGACAGTTAGGACAGTTAAAGAGACAGGACAGTTACAGAGACAGGACAGTTACAGGACAGACAGGACAGTTAGGACAGTTAAAGAGACAGGACAGTTAGAGAGACAGGACAGTTAAAGAGACAGGACAGACAGGACAGTTAAAGAGACAGGACAGTTAGAGAGACAGGACAGTTTAGAGAGGACAGGACAGTTAAAGAGACAGGACAGTTAGAGAGACAGGACAGTTAAAGAGACAGGGCAGTTAAAGAGACAGGACAGTTAGAGAGACAGGACAGTTAAAGAGACAGGACAGTTAGAGAGACAGGACAGTTAAAGAGACAGGACAGTTAGAGAGACAGGACAGTTAAAGAGACAAGACAGTTAAAGAGACAGGACAGTTAGAGAGACAGGACAGTTAAAGAGACAGGACAATGAGGGTGTGGTGTGTGAGGGGTGTTATAATATGTAAGAAGCAGAAACAAACAAGAAAACTGGATGAACACCTTCTACCAGCTATAGATCTGTATATGGAGAATTGATGTAAACATTATTGATTGATTGTGTTGACAGTAGAGGGGGGGGGGGGGGTGTTGGGGGAGGGGTGTAAATAAAGAATAAATGTGTCCGTGTCCATATTGACCTCCCGCAGCCACGTGACACACACCTTGACGACAAAGCGCAGTCGCCATATTGGAGTGAAAACAACAAGCTAGGGCTTACGCGATCACATAGTCCTTGTGCAGGTTACGTGGAATATCATGACCAGGGTTAGGGCTAACTCTCTGATAGCGCTGTCAGACCACGTTAAAAGTCTGAATGGGTCGGAAAAGGAACGATATTTCAGGCCTAGAACACGACCCGTACATGCTGCCAGCTGCCCTGTTCTGCCCACCTGCCCGGGTATAGAAACTCCCCGACCTCGAGCACCAGGGCTGGACTGGGACCAAAAAATGGCCCGGGCATTTTTGGTCCCTGGCGGCCCACCATACACCGGGGACATACTGCGTTCAGTGTTGCCAGATTGGGCGGTTTTCCGCCCAATTGGGCTACTTTTGATTACAGCTGGCGGGGAAAAAATGCATTAGGCGGGTATACACAATTTGGGCTGCTTTTACCAACATCTGGCGGTTTTTTTAATATAGTGAAAACAGCACAACAAACTGTTATTCTATGGTTTAAAAACAGTACAAATACAAAATTCAGTATACTTCCCTCACTTGTATTGTGGTCATCCAATTTAAAAAATATTTAATCGCAGTGAGTTATTGAGTCGCTGTAACAACGTGCTATCATGACGTCACCTCAACAAACCTTAAGCCGGGCATACACTGTGCGATATTTTAAATCGTTTGATTCAGCCCTATCTCAAACTGCACGACTAGATCGCTGAGTTCAAAAGTTCGCAGCCCACGAGTAATGCTCTCACACTGTACGGCCCGATGCTCTGATGCGACTTGACTGCTACACTATACGTTCATAATAGGTGCGTTCGAAATGAACGCAGGTGCGTTCGAGATGAGCCAGGCCTGCGCAGAATCGATCACCGGCGGGCGGCGCACAATGCATGCCGGTTATTTTAACTTCAATCAGCGATCGAGGACACTTTATCTAAGAACGTGGTCTTCAAACTACAGGTAACATACAGGTGATCTAACAGGAAGTAGGTGTCTCCACCTGTATGTGCTGGAAACTGTCCGACTTGACTGCAGCTTTTTGTCTCCACCTCCTGCTGCGGCCGCCTGATCTCGTCTCCTCGCCAGGCGAGGGCAGTTCATCTCAAACGCACCTACTGCTTCTACTGTGAGATACCTTCACGAGGAGCGACCAGGATTTCAAACAAGTTTGATTTCCTTGCGAGCACACGACTTGTGATCGGGAGCTCGTCAGGAGGTGTTGATCTCTCGTCGTTACCCCACGTTTACTGCACGAAGCACGACCCACGATAGGATCCAAAAAATACTCGCACGACTGGAAGATCGGCTCAAAACGAGCCGACAGTCGCGCAGTGTATGGCCGGCTTTAGTGCGCCGACGCAGACGTCTGAGGCAGAAGCTGCTCTCTCTAAACTCAAAGTGGTCGGCTAATCTGTTGGCAAAATAAGTAGGTTATCATGCCGAAGTGGAGAAAATATAAGAAATGCTGTTTACGTGGTTTATGTTACTGCTGCTGTGTTAACTTGGGCCTGGCACTGGGATATATGTGCATTTTTGAACATTTTCTGTGACATGCACTATGATAAGATACAACTATTAATTTAGGCTTAATTGTTTAATACTGTAAATGCATTTAAATCCACGTTTATTCAAATATGAAATGTTTTCGTGTGAAAACACGTATTGGGCGGTTTTTTCCTGAAGTCGGCGGGTTTTGGAACGCGATTGGGCGGAAATGGCTCAACCAAATCTGGCAACACTGACTGCGTTCACATCAGCGCAGCACTGGAGCGCTTGTCTGATTAGCTGCCAGTGTCTCTTTCTTAAGTTTGTTGAGTGTGTCGTCGTCGTTCCCCCCCCCCCCCCCCCCCTCTCGGAGATTTTTATGAGCCGAGTACCGGTCCGTTACCGTCGCGGTCAATAAAAACTATATACTTTTTTTTTTTTTTTATGACAGACCTGGGACGGCCCACAGATGTGCGTCGGCCCACCGGGCATTGCCCGGTACGTCCGATGGCCAGTCCATGCCTGTCGAGCACCCGGACATATATAATTATTTGATAAACAAGTCATCAGCGTACACCAAGGAAACTCTCAAGGCCTATAAAAGCCTGGAATCCCACAAATATTTCACACTCCGACGCCCCTGCGGGGACGACACGGGGAAAGAGCGGCAACCGGCGAGAACAAGCCGCAGACGCAAGGAGCACCCCGCGAGAGGCGCGCCCCAATCCGCCCAAACCGACCAACCGACCAACCGACCATCCAAAGCACCCGGACGATCCTCAATCAAAAAACCCATGCCATCCCGCAAATAACACGGTCAGCCGGGGACCGAGCGAGCGGTAACAGGACACCCTGCCATGGGCATGCATGTGCTAGTTCTTGTCTCACATATTCCTGCCCGCCCAGCCCCCGGCGGACCACCCAGCCCCCGGCGGACCACCCAGCCCCCGGCGGACCACCCAGCCCCCGGCCGACCACGCCAAACCACCCACAAAACAACACAAGTCCTCCAACCAAAGAGCATCCAAGCTCCAGCCAATCAGCCGAAACAGATGAAAACACACACCGCCAACAAAACGCCCGCCACACACGCCACCCGCCCCCACCGGCCGCCACCCCCACGAGCGCGCCGGAGCACAACCATCCACTTCGCTCGGCGCTCTATGTCGGCTGGAAATCTGTGGAAGGATAATCCTGATCCCTTTCCTCTGCAGCCTGTGCAGCCAACAGCTACACAGCTCAAAACCACACTTCAGACTGTTAGCTATCCACCTGAACGCAACAGATTACACACGCGACAGGTAAACTGCTCAGCTGAAGGGTTTTGTTTTCACTCCACCATGGCGGCGAGCTGTTGCGGCTGCAGTGCGCGACGGTTAGGGTTAGTGGTCTGTGGTTGTGAGGCCGATTGGATGTAGAGAAATGACCAGTCAACACCAGCAGCTCCGGTTCCTGCAGCTCCCTCACAACCTGTAACATCTGTAGTGTCCAGCTGTGACGAAACATTTTAGTGTCCTTTTATTGTGGCAGTCTAAGACACATCTGTGCAATAATAATATTACAATAACTAGAAAAGCACTCGGAGAGCGCAGACCTCCGCCAACCACAACAATTCCCCCGTATAGCGATTTACAGATTGGGACAAAATCTGCGTTCTGGATCAGATCCGGATCAACCTTTGAAGTTTGATAGAGGTTTCCATTGTCACTGAGTGAAATTCCATGAGCTTTTGGCGGTAATTAACGGAGAAACAACATTTTTGGCCCCATTGACCGCAATATTATCGAAAATTTGAAAGTGATCCAGAATTCAGGATTTCTTCCGGATCACAGCCAAAATGAAATCAGTTCTTCCTTTTCACATTTCTGACAACTCCTGAAAATTTCATCAAAATCCATCCAGAACTTTTTGAGTTATCTAGAACACAGACAGACAGATAAACGCCGGCAAAAACAACCTCCTTGGTGGAGGTAAAAATTTGCTCATCCATCCAGATGATCAGAACCAGGTGTTCCAGTCACTTCCATGTCCACAGGTGTATAAATTAACCACCTAGACATGCAGACTGTTTCTGGAAACATCTGTGAAAGAATGGGTCTCTCAGGAGCTCAGTGAATTCCAGGTGAACTGTGATAGGATGACACCTGAGAAACACCTGAGAAACACCTGAGAAACAAATCCAGTGGTGAAGTTTCCTCTCTCCTAAATATTCCACAGTCACCTGTCAACTGGATTATCAGGAAACGGAAGTGTTTGGGAACGACAGCAGCTCAGCCATGAAGTGGTAGGACAGGTAAACTGAGGGGGCGGGGTCAAAGTCGATCACTACAGACCTCTAGACTTCATGTGTCCTTCAGATCAGCTCAACAACAGAGCAGAGAGCTTCATGAATGGGTTTCCATGGTGACGCAGCTGCATCCATCCAGACATCAGTGGAGTAAATCAGCGACCACTGGACTCTAGACCCAAACCCACTTCTGCATCTGGTGATCTGATGGAAGAGTCTGGGTTTGGTGGTTTCCAGGAGAACGGTACTGGTCTGACTGCATTGATCCCAGTGTAAAGTTAGGTGGAGGGGGGGGTTATGGTGTGGGGGTGTTTTTCAGGATCTGGGCTTGGACCCTCAGTTCCAGTGAAAGGAGCTCTGAAGACATTCTGGATGATTCCATGATCCCAACTTTGTGGGACCAGTTTGGAGCTGGTCCCTTCCTCTTCAACATGACTGTGCACCAGAGCACAAAGCAGGACCATGAAGACATGGATGGAAGAGTCTGGTGGATGAACTTGACTGGCCTGGACAGAGTCCAGACCTCAACCTGATAGAAGACCTTTGGGATGAATTAGAGCAGAACCAGAACCAGACCTTCTGGTCCAACATCAGTGTTTGACCTCACTAATGTTCTTCTGGAAGAATGATTCCCATAAACACACTCCTGAACCTGGTGGACAGCCTTCCCAGAAGAGCTGAAGCTGTTCAGGCTGAAAAGATGGAGTCACGACATATTGATTTAAATTCAAATTCAATTCTAATTCAAATATACTTTATTGATCCCTCAAGGGGGAAATTCAGGTTTCAGTCCAGTCTGGTGTACTTGAGGAGCTGCCGGTGTCCAGCGCTCCTTTTCATGTCCCGGTCCTGTGGTCGAGGCAACAGAGCACCCTGCCACAGGTATGCATGCGCATGTCGAGGCAGGTGAGACAATAATTTTGGAAATGTAGTTTATGTTTGCATTGTCCTTTTTTTTTAATCCAAAGATGATTTAAAACTAGTTATTTAGGCTCAGGTGCAGCTGTGCCTCTCTGTCTCCAGCATTGTCCCGCCCACGGCACCAACCACAAACAGGTAAGAGGCGGAGCCAATCAGAAGTGAAACTGTTTGCAGGGTTCACAAATACACGGAGAGAACGGGTTTTCTATTGTGGAGATGTTCCAGAGGCTGTACAGATATTAAAGGTATAAAAACACAGAAATCTCCCCTAAACTGAAACAAACATCCCAGTCGTCTGCAGCATGTCACGTCTGTAGTAACGTTACTAAGCCCCCGCTAACCCCCCACTAAAACCCTACTAACCCTACTAACCCACTAACCGTACTAACCCCACTAACCCCTACTAACCCTACTAACCCCACTAACTAACCCTACTAACCCCACTAACCGTACTAACCCCACTAACCTACTAACCCCCCTAACCTAACTAACCCCACTAACCCTACTAACCCCACTAACCCTACTAACCCCTACTAACCCACTAACCCCACTAACCCCTACTAACCCCTACTAACCCCACTAACCCCTACTAACCCCACTAACCCTACTAACCCCGAAACCCTACTAACCCCACTAACCTACTAACCCTACTAACCAACCCCCTACAACCCACTAACCCTACTACCCTAAACCCGACTAACCACTAACCCCTACTAACCCTACTAACCCTACTAACCCACTAACCCCACTAACCCCACTAACACTACTAACCCCACTAACCGGACTAACCCGTACTAACCCCCCCACTAACCCACTAACCCACCGTACTACCCACTAACCTAACCCTACTAACCCCCTAACCCTACTAACCCACTAACGTACTAAACCCCACTAACCTACTAACCACCCACTAACCCTACTAACCCACTAACCCTACTAACCCTACTAACCCCACTAACACCACTAACCACTAACCACTAACCGAACCTACTAACCCTAACCCCCCACTAACCCCCACCCACTAACCCCACTAACCTAACCCTACTAACCCATAACGAAACACAACTAACCCGAAACCCCCTAACCCACGAACCCCCCACTACTAACCTACTAACCCACACCACTAACCCCACTAACCCCACTAACCCCACTAACCACTAACCCACCACTACCCCACGAACCCCACTAACCCCCACCCCACTAACCCCACTAACACCACTAACCCTACTAATCCTACTAACCGTACTAACCCTACTAACCAGGCTGTCTGAGCATGCTCAGCCTGTAAGGCTAACTGAGCATGCTCAGTCTGAGCACGCTCAGTCTTCAAGGCTGTCTGAGCACGCTCAGTCTGTAAGGCTGTCTGAGCATGCTCAGTCTGTAAAGTTAACTGAGCATGCTCAGTCTGTGTAGGAGCCAATACTGTTGTTGTGAAATAGCAAATCTTTACTGCAGTTTGTGTGTTTACTGTTTAGTATGTGAAATGTGTTATGTTATGACTTAGTCGCATAGTTTTGAAAGTTCCCAAAGCACCTGAAGTAACTTGGCGCATGCGCCTTAAGTGTAAAGCAGGAACTAGGAAAAAATAACGTAAACAGTGAGCGGAGGTGCTTTAAGTGGGGCACAGTCTGTAAGGCTGGTATGAGCATGTCAGTTGTAATCTAGAGTCAAGCGAACCTGCCTTCCGCTAAATACTGATGGCTTAAAACTACTGAGCATGCTCAGTCTGTAAGGCTAACTGAGCATGCTCAGTCTGTAAGGCTGTCTGAGCATGCTCAGTCTGTAAGGCTGTCTGAGCATGCTCAGTCTGTAAGGCTAACTGAGCATGCTCAGTCTGTAAGGCTGTCTGAGCATGCTCAGTGTGTAAGGCTGTCTGAGCATGCTCAGTGTGTAAGGCTGTCTGAGCATGCTCAGTCTGTAAGGCTGACTGAGCATGCTCAGTTGTCTGAGCATGCTCTCTGAGCAGCTTACAGACTGAGCATGCTCAGTGTAAGGCTGAGCATGCTCAGTCTGTAAGGCTACAACTGAGCATGCTCAGTGTGTAAGGCTGTCTGAGCATGCTCAGTCTGTAAGGCTGTCTGAGCTGTCTGTCACAACCCACTACCACTACCCACTAACCCACTAACCCACTAACCACTAACCATAACCCCTAACTAACCCCACACCGTCCCTAACCTACTAACCCACTACCCCACTAACCCGTAATACTAACCTACTAACCCCTAACTAACCCCACTAAACCCACTAACCCTACTAACCCCTAACCCTAACCCTACTAACCCCACTAACCCCACTAACCCTATTAACCCACTAACCCCACTAACCCCACTAACCCTATTAACCCACTAACCCCACTAACCCTGCTAACCCCACTAACCCTACTAACGTTACTAACCCCCATGGGGGTTGGTAACAGCCATAGCTGCCCCTAACCACCACAAAAACTGAGATTATTTTATGACAAAAAGTTGGGAATTTTGTCCAAAAGTTTTGATTTTGTAAAATTCTTGATTTTACGACATTAAATTGTGATTTGATGTCAAAGAGTTCTGATTTTTTGCATTTTAGATTTGTTAACATTTTCTTTTTTTTACATCAAACTATTCTCCATTTTACAACAAAAACATGTGATTGTAGGAAAAAAGTTGCATTCCTAAGAATAAATACAACATAAAGTTGTATTTATTTGTCAAAATGATTCTGTGAAAGTCAAAATTTTAGGAGAAAAAGTAGCAAAACAAAGTTTTTCAATTTCTCAACAAAAAAATGTGATTTTTCCAACAAAACGTGCCATTAAACAAAGGTTTGCTCTTGCAACAAAAAGGTTTGCGATTTTATGGGAAAAATTCACAAATTTGTAAAGTTAGGGATTTTTACAACACAAAATCACGAAATGTCAAATTTTTTGCAGATCTGCAAAATGTTTGACAAAAAGTTGCACTGTTAAATTGAAAAGTTGTGAATTTACAACACAAATACATGATTTTTACAACAAAAATATACAGTTCTGAAAAAGTTTGTGATTTAATGTAAAAAAAACACCTTAATTTAGCAAATTTAAGGTTTTCTGACAAAAATTTGCTTTTTTCAACAGAAACTTGTTATTTTTGAACTGAAGGTTTGTACAGTGGTTCCTCTACTTACAAACTCTTTACTTTCAGGTTATGAAACTACTCCCAGAACCAATTAATTTTGTAAATAGAGGTACAACTGTATAATTATTTATGATTATACAACACCCACAATTTTACAACAAAAGGTTGTAATTTTATTTCAAAAAGTATTGATTGTACAAAATGAGTTATTTTACAGCAAAATGTTGGGACTAAATGATAAAAGCTTTGGTTCAACAATAAGCATCGTGATCTTTGAAAATTCAGTATCAGTTAACTTGTATTTAAGAAGCATCATGTCTGTCGTAGTAGTTTAGATGTCAGCAGGTCACATGGTTATTATCTGCTTTGTTGTTGTATTCTGACTCTGGTCACATGTTCCCACTGAAGCTCAAATATCTGCTCTGGAGCTCATATATGTCCTTGGAGGGTCTGGAACCAGAAGATAACAGTCAGTTCAGCCCAAAACAACACTCATACATGTCACTGATCACAGTCCAACAACACAGCGTGGACGGTGGTTCGTCTGTCCATGTCACTGATAAATGGCCAATTACATTTGGTCTCATATGATCCAGCTTCTGTATGGGGCAGGTCCAGGTCCAGAGGATGAATGTGAACCGGACCAGAGATCAGGGCTCACTCTAACTGAGATCCTGCGACCCGTCACTCTGGTCCAGCGCTGTCTTGCTTTGCCTGACCAGAATAAATGTTCTGTTTCTGAACAGAATATTTCTCCGGTCGGTTCTTGGGCTTCCAACAACAGAACCAGGCTGACAACAGTCTTGGAGCAGCAGGTGCTCTTTGTTTCCATATGGACCTTGGTTCGTCTGTCGGCTGGACGACCGTAGTGACCCGGAGGAGCTGAAGGTGTCTGACAGCAACATCACAGTAATGGAGCTAAAAGATTCCAGATGCTTGTCACCTGCTTGAACAGGTACAACAGCAGTGCGGTGGAACTACAGCGCCCCCAGACTGCACAATCAACAGCACAACATTAATTGGGGTACTTAACACTAAGACAATAGAATAATACAACCCTCCAAAAACTATCATTTCAGTTTTGTCTTCATTTAACTGAAGGAAGTTCTGACACATCCAGTCTCCGATTTGATCAATGCATCTGATCAGTGTTTGGATCAGACTGTAGTCTCCTGGTGAGATGGTTATGTAGATTTGTGTGTCATCAGCATAGTTGTGGTGACATAATTTATTGTGTTTCATAATTTGAGCGAGCAAGAGCATGTAGATGTTGAACAACAGTGGCTCCAGGATGGAGCCTTGGGGAACTCCACGGGTTATTTTAGTTTTCTCAGATTTATAGTTACCTATAAACAGAGTGCGACTTATACAATGACAATTGGGGGGGTCAACATTTTCTAGAGATGACAAAAATGACAATTTGTCTCTTCTTTAGGGGGGTCGAAGTTGTAATTGGGGGGGTCAAAACCCCCCCAAACCCCCCCGTAATCCGCACTATGCCTATAAACAAAGTAGTCCCTGTCTTTAAGATAGGACTTAAACCAATTTATTGCAGTGCCAGAAAGTCCCAGTTTTTCAGCCGGTCTAGTTGGTATTCAACCGAATGTTGCATTTCATGTATGCATCAAACATTTTTTTGAGGGCTTGCATGGCTGACGTAATCAAACGTGTGCGATACACGTGGTGGTGGCCATGATGCGCTGATGTAATTGTTATAAACAGCAAAAATATTAGAGGCGTAAGGCCTGGTGCAACATAAAATTGTCCAAATATCTGACTTGACACGAATTGTTAATATATACGCAGATGGTGGCCAAAATAGACTAAAAGTAGAATTAATTTAAATTTAGCCAAAGAACATAAAATACAAAAACAAAAGTGTCACGGTTTGATGTCTGGAGCCAAAGAAATGTTGTCGAAAAACTAGCTTTAGGCCTGTGTGTTCGTTAATTGCTGACGTAGGAAGTATTGGCCACAAAAATAGCAATAAGCCCCGCCCCGTAATGACGTCACATGACGTTGCGCTCAGGTTTCTGGAACAGTCGCCGGCTGTAGACCGCACATTTAACGGTTGCTGTGAAGAGGCACTCCAGTCTAACACACTGGTCGTTTTCTTACATGTGAATTTAGTTTTTTGTCTCTTTTACAAGGTCTTCCAGCCACTTGTGCCGTTCCCCACCCCCACCCGTCGGCGGGGTGAACTGAGCCCGCCTCCCTCCTCCTCTCTCCCGGCAGCCTCCGCCTCTTCTCGCTGGTCTGTCATCCACACCGCTGTTGTTGCAGCCATTTTACCGTGGAGCGTCGACACAGCGGCAGCTGGAAGATGCCGAGTCGGCACCGTTGAAAGGTAAATCCGACTTTCTTTGCCTTTAAGCACAGTTTCGACTCTATCGGTAACCTTTACGGTTTCCAGAGCGGTAAGCGCAGCGGCGGTGCGCCGGGAGCCGAGGCCCGGCCGGAGGGGCTGAGGCAGCCGCTCCAGACAGAGAAAAGACCGCTGGGAGAGCTCTGGCGGCCGGAGCTCGCAGCCCTGCTTCACAAGTCCGTGTGGAAAACGGCGCCGTCGCTCAGTCAATCTCTAAAAGTTGTAAATAACCTCGTATTCGGCAGCTGCGTGAACGTGGTCTCAGGAAAGCAGCTTTAAATCATCTCAGTCACATTTTACGCCGTAAAAGGGGGCGCTGTAGAGCTGCGGCGCTGAGCGGTGTTCCTACGCATCGTAGCTTAGTCCCTGAGAGGCTAGTCTGTCCTCAGCAAACCATAGCAATGAAAATCTGTTTGTTTCTTTGTTCTGTGAGCAGAATACAACGCTGCAGCTGGTGACTGTTTCAGTAACTTCATAATTTTTCAATGTATTGATCATAAGTTCATTAAAACAACATATTCGTTTGAAAGATTGATTTAATAAGATTCACTGCTGCACTTTTCTGGCCTTTGTCAATAAAATTGTATACAATGCTACATTCCATTTACACGCTTAAAGTGCTTCTACATTGAAGACATATCTGTGCCAGACCCTCAGCCTGGACACTGACTTCCTGCAGTAAGAACCCACACTGCCCTCTAGTGGTTGACAATGGAATTACAGAGCAAACAACACGCTCAAGTATGACTCCAAAGATGGCATAGGGCCTGTACGTAGCTTATGTGCACATCTGCTTCTCCGCAGAAGCATAAATCAAGCTGAAAGCGGAGCTTTCATTAAAAACTAGCTCAAACTGCGTTGGATGCTGCTGACCTGACGGCGTTGGAAAGTCATGACGGACAGGTTGACTGTTGTAGATAAGTTATGGGTGTGTCCAAAACCACCTCCCAGTTCACATGTGTCTTATTGCACCCCCCGGCCCCCACTTCATGTGACCTGGCCTGCGAAAACAATCATGTGCTTATAACGTGAACATCTCTGGAGACGTTTGATTCAGTTCTGACGTCACATTTACGATGAAAAGTAGCAAGTTTACCTCAGTTGTAACGGTCATAAAGTTTTCTTGCAAAAGTTTATCCTAAAAGAAAAGGGGTATTTGAAGTTAAGAAGGTCAACATTTTGTGAAATTTGTGATTTTTACGGCAAAAAGTTGATAGTGCAACAGACATGTTGTCGTAGAGTCCAGGAACTAACAAGCTGTTTGAGAAAACAAAGAATTACCAATCCTGTGACGGTTATCATGGTGATGATCAGTCATATATTTGTGCATAGCATTTGTAAAACAGACTACCATTTATTGCAATATTTTTGTTTTTACGATGTGGAAAAACATCTGACAGATGTTGCAGCCCTGGTTCTTCTTGATGGTACAGATAATTGATTGATACCAGGAAGGTACCAACTGTTGATATCCACATCTACGTGGTGGCGCTCTGTTGGAGCTCCTGACTCCAGAAAATCTGTGGGCGACGTCACATGAGTTTGACCAGTTCTTCTCATACAGTCTACATAAGGGCAAATGTGGATTGTTGGGTTGTGGTCTGGTTGGTCAGTCTGGAGGGTTCCAGGCCAACCTTGGGACTAACTGTTAACTGTTCTGGTCACTGCAAGGCCTCATGGCTGACAAGCTAGAGGTCGTCCTCTGTTTCGCTCTTACAACAGCCCGAGAGTATGAGCTAATCTGCAGCCGATAGCCGTTGAGACCATCCCAGCGCCAGTGGCAGTGGTCTGCAAGGGTTAACAACACAACACGACATAATACTTGTAAACTAAGAATGATTATGCTCTGTTAGGTCTTTATTCACAGCTGAATTGAGTGGCACCATTTGCAGTCTTGAGCCCTGGTTTAGTGTTGGTTTGCCTGTTTTTTTAAGAGTAGTAGCTGGCACATTTTTGGGAAAATCCTTTTTGTTTTTAAAGAAACATTGTGGGACTGATGATGTTATGGCATGAAGCCCATCACGAGAATTTAACTGGCCTTAAAGAAAATGCAGTCATGATGTAGAGTTAGCACCCCCAGTTTGAACTGTGAGGGTAAGCTACAGCTAGGTGCTGCTACTAATCAGTAGGTGCGCAGACCTCCCGGAAATCAGACCTTCTGACAATATGGTGATCTGGAGCATTCAGATTCGTGTCGTCCAAATGCCCAGAGGGAGATATATCAGCAGTGGACTGAGATAAGCAATTGGTGCTTTGTAGCGCCCTTGATGGCTCCCTTTACGGATACCTAGAGGCTTCCTTTCATAGTTCCCTTCATGTATATGTAGTAGCTCCCACTTCATAGTACAATATGTGAATATTATTTGTTCAAATTTGACTCAGATAAAGTGACACATAACATAATTAGAGGTTTTAGTCCAGATGGTTCAGGAGAGCTCTCCCAGGTGGCCATTTGTACCATTTTAATTTTCTCATGTTCAAAACTAAAAACTAAAAATTTAACTGAGGCATGCCACGATTCACTCAAGTCGCGATACGAATCAAATCACCAGGGTTCCCGATACAATTTGAATCACGATCCGAATCATGTACAACGCAAAGATAATTTACAGGCAAATGACTGATTTTTTTTTATTTTTAGGGCCCGAGCACCAAGGATGCTCGGGCCTTATTGTATTTCGTGTATTTATTGTTGTTGTTGTTGTTGTTGTTGTTGTTGTTGTTATTATTATCCGAAATGAATCGCCTTTTTGGGGGCCTTTTTTTTGCACACACATTCATTGTGTGTGAAATTTACATATTCTATGGGTGCTGCAGGTTTTTTTTTTTTTTAATTAACGGGCCCCTCTATATGCTTCCACCTACAGACATGAACTTTGTGTGACTGATGTATCATCCTCAAACCTACAAAAAAGTCTCTTGGACCCATGCTCTTAACTCCCACAGGAAGTCCGCTATTTTGAATGGAACATGCAGTTTTTCCAATATTTTTGGCCATTTCCAGGCCTCGTACTTTAACGAACTCCTCCCAGAGATTTGATTGGATTGACTCCAAAATTTTTTTGTTCAAATCTAGACACATGGCTGATGAAAGTTTGCAAAGCTTAAAACTTTTTACCAGAGGGCGTGGTTGCAGTGACGCGGCGAAGTTTGATGTCATTTCGAAGACTCGACATTAAAGAGAAATGGGCTGTAACTCAGCCAATAATCTGGTTCGAAACGGATGAGTATGATTGAAGTCTGTTGTTTAAATTTTACTGTTAATGTACAGCAGTTTACCAGTAATTAGTGAATTCTAGTGAGGCAGTTGTACAACACTTGACTGGACAATCGGACAGAGGGTGCAAGTGGATTTAATCTCCATTATATACAAGCAGAGATGGTCAGGTACTCACAGCAGCGTACAGGACAACCGTTGTCAGCACAAGACAATGAATCAGAGGAAATACAGTCATTTTAACCACTTTATCAGAACGTTGAACCTTGAGCTAAATTCCTCTCAGCCAGTCTCAGAAAATCACGCCATGGCGCCTGAACCATTTCCTACATGGATTAGATATTCTACATTAGATACTGAGAAACAGGTCATAGTGACCTGGTGCAATTTTTAAACAAGAAAGTCCCATTCTGAACACACAGAACCTGTAATATTCAGGAACGGTTGAAGCGCCACCTATTGACAACAGGAAATGTCATCTTTTACATTAGGCATCCCTGCTCCGAGTGGGATGAGTCGACACACCTCAAACTGGTTCAAATCAGTAGTATAGACATTCAAAATGACAATAAAAACTGTAACTTTTTATCAAAGGGTGTGGCTGTGAGAGTACGGCCAAGTTCAATGTTTCGCCATGAATGGAAAAGTCCAACCTTCACATGCATTGTTCAATCTGCCCTAAAATCCAGACATATGATGATTCTTCCACCCTGAACAAGTACATACATACGTTGGATCTTAGGGTCTATTAGTCCACCAGTTATCTATATTTTTTAAAAATGTGAAATCATAACCAATGGCCATATCCTGGCAGCTTAACATATTTTTATGACACCAAACTGAGCAGTAATATAGCTGAACACATCAGCTTGATTGATTTTTTTTTTCCCCATAATATTTACCTCAAAGATTTTATTTTCTTATCTTTTTTTTTTTTTTTGAAAGACAGTTGTCAGAGCTTGAGAAGTTTACTTTTAAAGAACGGTCATTGTCACCATCTAGTGGCGGCAGAAGATAATTCTCAATTTAAATCATATTGTCTCAAAATGGAGAACTAGACTTTTCAATTGTAGTTGGCCTGGTTGCTATGGCCTGGTTGCTATGACCCGCACATGCCTGGATGTGTTCAGTGGCCCGGATGTTCGTGGTCGAGAATAACGTAACAGACATTTCCTGTGTCTTTTCTTTAAAAAAAACAACAATAATAAAAAGAAGAGATTAGAGATGTCCCGATCCAGCATTTTGAACTTCCGATCCGATATTTATTTGTACTTCCGATCCGATACCAATATCTGCCGATACCGATACCGGCCTATCTGAGCATGTATTAAAGTTTTAAGTCATTTAACCAACTTACTTTGTTGTCAGACTCATGCTGAATAGGGTTTTACTCCTGATAATAACTAGCCAGCTGAATTAGGTGCATTTGAATTACACACATTGGTTGGTAACGAGAAACTGACCTATTTATTCAACAAATCAACACAAAATAGACAAAATGATAAATAACAAACAGAAATGGCATCAGTAAACCACGGCTTTACAAGCCATAAGTGCAGATAATATTGTTAACTGTATTAAGCAAACACAACCTGAGTTTAACCGTCTATTAACAGCATTAGTACCTGTGCTTTGACACTGTTCAGTGGCAGTTCGTCACGATTCCCAAACGTCCCAAACGGGGGGGGGGAGCTCGAGTTGTCTCTCGCGCGGGGGGCGGGGTGTTTGTGGCTGTGCACTGAGCCCGACAGAGAGAGAAAAACAGAGAGAAAAGCGCGGCTCACGAGGCAGACAGCAGCCAAGTGATGGCTTCAAACCTAGCGGTTTGAGTGCCAGTGAGTCGCTAAATCACCAGAGAAAAAGTCGCTAGATTTGTCGCTAGTCGCTTTTTACAAATTAAGTCACTAGGGGGGTCTGGAAAGTCGCTAGATATAGCGACAAAGTCGCTAAGTTGGCAACACTGATTAGGAGGGAGATCCTCGTGTGCTGAAGGTGTGCTGGAAAATGCGGACCGGATATTAGGGAAACACAGAGCAAAACCTGGAATGGGTTATCTGAATAATGCGCTGCGCGGTGCGCTGGAAAACCCGGAACGGGCTTTAGAAAAAAAATGGATCGGGAGTCTGGATCGGCATTTTTAGGGCTTGCCGATCCGATACCGATCCGCATTTTTTGCTCATATCGGCGGCCGATCCGATCCGAATATCGGATCAGGACACCTCTAGAAGAGATATCGAGACTACTTAACGAAGACAATTTATTTCCCATTATATCAAGGCGCCAGTATTACAGGCTTTTTGTTTCTTAAAAAGATGCGCTTGTTGTGTGCTTGATGTGCACTGCAGCTCCTTCTGGTCTGTGCTAACACCAAGTTGAGGCTAGGCTAGGCTAAGCTAGGCTGAGATAGAGCTGGACCGCCTCCACCGTCCTTTACAAGGCTTGGATGCGCGTTGTTCAAGTGATACATCATTGTCGTTGCCGAATAATTGTATTTGTAGTTTGCATTGCAGTGATTGCAGTACTCTTGGTCATTTTCTAAACGAAAGTGGTCCCACGCCACACTTTGCCGCGACTGCTTCGTGATTAGGCGATGACCTACAGAAGCTGGCGTGTAACAACCGAGGCCAGCCAGGGTAGGGTGATGGTGAAATGTTGCCACATTTCTATCGGTGGCACAGCGAAATGCATTGCATTGTTTGAGGACGTGAACTGATAACCTACATTCGGATTGTTTAAAAAAAAAAAAAAACATTCGGTTCATCGACAAAAATTAATGTCTTCGACCAAATTCTTAATGATCAATCATCGATTAATCGATTTATTACACCCATCCCTAGTTTATATAGTCTTGTAGGTTGTTTAAATAAATGTGCAACAGCACTATTTTCTTTTGCAGTTGGTGCATTATTTCACGGTGTTTGCTAAGTGCGTCTCCAAGACTCATTCCTGAACAGCTTGGAGGGAGATGCTGGACGGGAACGGCCCCCAACCCTAACCCCCCTGGACACAAAACCACCTGAAAACCTGCTTTGAAGGGCCTGTTGTCTTGAGCTGAAGCTGCATCTCCTTTTAGTTGTTTTTCTCTGTATTATAATAGCAACTAACTCTTCTTTTAGTCAGCGACGTGGAGAAGGAAGCTTAAAAACACTGGTGACTTTTGTGTTTGTGTCTCCTGAAGCTGAACATTTTAGGACTTCACAGTCCACCACCTCCTAAACTGCAGACTTTCAGTGACGGCAGATCATTGATTTACTGGGTTTATTTCATGAAACGTGAGCAGAGTGGACTTATGCCAAAACTGATCAGAGTGAAAGTTTTGCACTCTGACTTTCATGAAATGTTAGTAGCTCCGAACTCTTTGTAGCTATTAGGGCTGGGCGATAAATCGATTTAATCGATTAATTCGAATTTGTACTTAATGTCGATTTGTTTTAATGAAAATCGATTTTCTCATTAACATCCGCCACCAGCGCCTGCCTGCTGGGCTCCCGTAGGTCAGAGAGCGCGGAGTGCGCGCCCCCCTCGCGCGCCCCCCTCCCCACCCGCGCTAGGTACACAAACAAGCAAGCAGTGCTAATCTTACACCGAAGAAAAGAAACGTATCCTCGGTTATTTGGAATTGGTTCGGGTTCGTGGCGTCAGACACAGAACAAACAGCACCTCACTGCAAAGTCTGTTTAAAGGCTGTTGCTACCAAAGGTAGCAGTACTACAATTTACTGCAGCACCTTAAACAGAAGCATGCTGCAGAGTTAGAGAGGTGTTGTTCCCTACGAAAAAAACGACCGCGGCAGCCCAAGCACCGCCACCAAAAAACAACCTACCGTCTTGGAAACGTTGACAAACTGTATCCCGTATGATGAGAAAGGAGCCCGGTGGAAAGCTGTCACGGATGCAGTCGCCATGTATGTTATGATATGGTGCCCATATACACCGTGGAAAAGCCGGGGTTTATTCACCTGCTCAAAGTTTTGGATCCCAGGTACGTGATACCAGGCTGCAAATATTTTTCTGACGTTGCCTTGCCTCGTAAATTACAATAGAAGCCTAAAATTAAATTTTTAATTTTATTTGATGCAGATGTTTAAGTTAAGTTAACATGATTCAGGGAATCAAAATAGTGCCCAAATACTTTTTGTTTACCACACAAGCACCTCCTTATTATGCAAAACATGTTCAGGTAACTGAGAGTTTTGTTTGCACTTTATTTTGTCAACCTCAAAAAAGGGGTCTTATAATACTATGTTTTACTTATTTTTTGTGTCATTTCGAAACTAGATTACTGAAAAGTTACATTGTCACTGTTCACAATGGCAGGCAGGGCTTGCCATCTCTTTTTTTGTGGCTTGTTTATTTAACTGAAACCCCAGAAGGGAAAATTTAAACAAAATAAAACTGAAACTTGTTTTGAACAATTTCTTTGTCATCTACAAATTGATTTTAGGTAGGGGATGGAAAAAATCGATTTAAATCGTGAATCTGGATTTTTTCTGAAAAAATCGGAGATTTTTTTTTTAGGCCATATCGCCCAGCCCTAGTAGCTATTGACAAAATCTACTCCTTATTTCCCCAATGCATTATATTTAAAACCACATTTTAAACACAATACATGTGATGCACATTCAACTGAAATATAAGACACTTATCTTAATAAATGGGCATTTTGCTCATTTAAGCTTTAGATTTAGTTTCTTGAAGTGTCAGTGTGTTGATTAAATGTATTTGATCTGCTGACAGACACCCACACAGCGACTCTGGTGGTTATCCAGACCAGTGAAGCTGTGGTGGGTTCCTGATGGTTTCTGATACTGGAGACGATGGGTTAGGCAGTACTCTCACTGGGAACGAGGGCTTGTAGGCCTCCAGTTCAAACCATCTGCTCTGAACCAGTCAGGGCTGACCCTGACCATCACTGCTAGTTACGTTGCCATGGTTCCCTGTCTAAGGGGAGGCATGGCTAGCCCCATGTGATTTAAGCCTGGTTTATAGTCGGAAATCAGGTCGTCTGAGAAATGCCCCCACCCCCCATGCAGACACTCCGGTGCTCCTCCCCAAAATTGCACATATTCTAGTAAATAATGGAGGGAGATAGCGATGAATGTGGGTCTGGATACGGCCGAGACGGTGAGGAAGTGGAACAACACAAGAGATAAGTTTAGTAAGTTTAGCTAGTTTGTAATTGTCGCTCTCGTGTTGTGGCGTTAAATAACATAGCCGAGACCCGCTTCAAAATTGAGCATAAATCAAAAGTAACTGCGGCATACCGGCGACAAGATAACTGCGATACATTGCTGCGAGAGTAAACACAACCCATTAGAGGTGTGGGCCCAGTTGATCTGTGATTGGACGTCAGACTGTGGGCCCAGTTGATCTGTGATTGGACGTTAGACTGTGGGCGGGGTTGATCTGTGATTGGACGTTAGACTGTGGGCCCGGTTGATCTGTGATTGGACGTTAGCATGTGGGCCCGGTTGATCTGTGATTGGATGTTAGCATGTGGGCCCGGTTGATCTGTGATTGGACGTCAGACTGTGGGCGGGGTTGATCTGTGATTGGACGTCAGACTGTGGGCGGGGTTGATCTGTGATTGGACGTTAGACTGTGGGCCCGGTTGATCTGTGATTGGACGTTAGCATGTGGGCCCGGTTGATCTGTGATTGGATGTTAGCATGTGGGCCCGGTTGATCTGTGATTGGATGTTAGCATGTGGGCCCGGTTGATCTGTGATTGGATGTTAGCATGTGGGCCCGGTTGATCTGTGATTGGACGTTAGCCTGTGGGCGAGGTTGATCTGTGATTGGACGTCAGACTGTGGGCTGGGTTGATCTGTGATTGGACGTCATACTGTGGGCGGGGTTGATCTGTCATTGACCGTTAGCATGTGGGCGGGGTTGATCTGTGATTGGACGTCAGGCTGTGGGCGGGGTTGATCTGTGATTGAACGTCAGACTGTGAGCCTGGTTGATCTGTGATTGGACGTTAGCATGTGGGTGGGGTTGATCTGTGATTGGATGTTAGACGGCCAATCTGCAAATGGAATTTAAAGTCATGGAAGCTCCTGGTACAACTGCTCTTTAAAAGATTATTGCTGAAGTGGTCATGTATGTCTTAAAATGACAAATGGCCTGAAAGCCTATATTTGATAGTTTCAGTCAATATTAACCTTTTAAAGTCTGTTAAAGCAGAATATGAGATCTTTTCAACTGTAAAAAACCCCCCCCCCCCCCCCCCGTGTCAACCATCTTCCTAAACCAGTTGAGAATAAAGAAAACAGAAATAAATCTATTCGGTTATAAAATGGAAGTATGAAAACAAAAAAGCTGTTGTGAATCTACTCAGAGCTGAGGTCACAGATTTGTATAATCTCAAACAAATATAAAGAGTCAGACATCTGATTTCCAGAAACTCATCCAGCCTTCATCTTCAGTAGACTTGACAACTGTAACGACAGCTTTAATTAATCATGAATGCTGCTGTTCTAACGAGAACCAGGAAAACTGAGAACATTACAGATCCTGACACTGTCTTCAGTTACCTGCAGATGACACTTTAAATGATCATCTTCCAGGGACCAATCAGTGCTTTTGATCGATTTGACTGATTGAAGTTTTCACATTTTTGTGTGGCAGAACCACCCAAATCCTGTTTCACAGTGAGTAACACAGGCGCTGTTGGATGTCCATCCACAAAACTGACGAAGCTCTGACAAAATACCCCAAATAATGGAACCAAAGGTCTCCTCCAGTGTAAAAATGTTGAGGCAGATTGGACAAAGCATGTGCAAGTTAGAACAACCTTTTCTGATCACAGCAAGACATCAATATTTGCTGCTCTCACAGTTAGGCCCTTCGATAGAAAGTTAGTTTAACTGTCAATCATCTTCAGTATCTTAACTACTGATTGACTAAGTCTGTGTTCCATCTGCTAAAACCAGAAAGAGTCAGGATGCATCACCTGTAGCCTACAGGTGGTACTACAACTGTTCCCAAATGTTCACATATATGACTATATGTCACTGCACATGTACCATTGACCATTTCGGATCATCCAGAGTGCTGCTGGGTTGGGCTGGACACCCTCCCTCCCAAATCCAACCATATCCTGCTACATCAACCTCCATTAGTTAACTTACTAAATGGCTTCAGTCAAAACAGCACTGTCATCTTCAACAAACCCAGGCTCTATTCATCCCAGCTCCAGGTAATGATGATGCTGATGCTACCTTCTCTAGCACCCAGCAGAAACCAGCAATAAAACTCACCAGCATGGTCCCAGACAGAAATTCAAAAAGGCCTCTCCTACTTCCTGAGATAAACTTCCTCTTCCTGGATTTCCACCCAAGAGGCCTGGTAGGTGGACCCCCCCCCCCATGACACCATTTCTCCTGATCCAGATCCACTGACTACATCTGCCTGCCTCGTCTGTCCTCAACTCGGTCCCAGTACTCCCAGTTCCCCTAATGATGAGACTGTTGATCCAGCTCTATATCCCGCTTCCACTGGAAAAACCCAACTTTCCATCTTCACTTCTCAGCTTCTGCCCCAAAGTATCTCAGCTTGGCTTCTTCCACTGAGTCTTCCTGCCTCAAACTATTTCCTGCCGAACCATCAGCTTTCCACCTAGATCTACCTGTATTTTCCAGTCACTAGCAGCTTCTGAATATCCAACCTCTCGCTTACCTGACGTATCACCTCTATATTTCTACTCCACACGCACAAACAGGATAACTACACTCTGTTTCTTAGAACGTCCTCAACATTGCCTGCATCTGTTTCAGTACCTGTAACTAACCTGTTACAGCCTTACAGGATGTGATTTAATGTTGCAGTAGCTGAACACAATGAGCCTGATAGGTCCCCAGTTATCCAGAGCTTTAGGTTCTGATGGGTTGCTAACTTATCGTATGCCACTCCTTTTTTTTTTTTTTTTGGGGGGGGCACTAGTGGCTTTTATTTGCAGTAGAGATAGACAGGAAAGGGGGTAGAGAGAGAAGGGGGAAGACACGAGCTGAGAGTCGAACTCGCGACTGCTGCGTCAAGGACTGTAGCCTCTGTATATGGACTGCCCGCCCTAACCATTGCGCCACCGGGTGGCCCATCGCGGCCCAAAACTTCCCTGGCCAAACTAGAACTTTCCTACAATTTCTGCATCCCTAAGAGCTGCCTGTTAGATTTGGAGCTAACTATCACATTTACTCCCAGATAACAGTTCTGTCCTGACTTTAGTACACTTAGGGTGAATTCCAATTCCTCCCTTAACCCTCAATCTCAACCCTCAGTCTCAAAAATGCGTGCTCCCGCTAAGGGCAAGTGCTGTCCCGATTCTTAGCAAGTCAAATTGAGGGACGAGTTTGAGGGCTGTATCGCCCTCAAAATTGAGATTTTCCGACACCACCCTTTGGTAGTAAGGGCTACCCAGAAGGCACTGGGTAATTTAGCCAAGACATCTTCGAAAAGGATGGTGACAAAAAAAGCTAGCTACAAATGTAAGTATCTTCGTGTATCTTAAAGATATAAATGTTACGAAACCATCTTATTGTCTTTGAGACTTTTTTCCTGGATTAACATCGTTGTTGCGTAACATTTATTTTTTTACTTTACGATGTTTGCCGTCGGCAGGTCCTGGCGGCCGGCGGGTCCCGGTCGCCGGCGGGTCCTTGCGGTCGGCGGGTCCCCGTCCCGGTCGCCAGCGGCCAGCGGGTCCGTGTCGGCTTCACTTTACTTGTGTAGCGACAGAGGACTGAATAATGTATCCTCTATTGTGTTATTTGCTAATATTATTTAGAGAATATACGGCGCTCTTTTCAATGTTATCCCTGTGTCATTTCAGGAAATACAGAGACAACACGAGCTCTGATACATTTCAGTCTGAAGACGTAACTGCACTCGAGGAGTGTCCCATTTCTAAGTCACTAGATAGCCCTGACGCTTACTTTCGAGGGTTAAGATTGAGGGCCAAAAATTGAGGGTTAAGAGCGAGGGTTGAGATTGAGGGTTAAGGAAGAATTTGGAGTTGGCCCTTAAACTCCTCTGTTAAGATAGATGTTGGTAGCTGCAATATTCCTTTACCATACAGTGCTACACTACTTGAACGCCGCGGAAAACCTAACCTTCTTTTTATTTCCTTCTGTTTTAATGTACTTTTTAATGCTCTGTGATGCTTCTAATGTTTTATGTAAAGAGCTTAGAATTGTCTTGTATACGAAATGTGCTATACAAATAAACTTGCCCGCATTTACCTAGTTTTGCCTTAACCACTTCCTTATATCGGAGCTAACTAGTCTTTCCGTCCTCTCCAGCGTGGACATTGGTATTTGGTAGACTGAAAGTGGCCACATCAGACAAGGGAATAAGCCAAACTGCAAACACCATAATTTCTGTTTTCCTGGAAACCCTGACTTGTCTTTTCTACCCAGTTCTTCAGCAACATCCTTCCTAAATTGCTCTACCTGTTCTTGATCACTCAGGTCCACATTATACCACCTACATAAGCTCTTCGCTGGCTTTTCCCTAACTGTTGGGATTTCCTCCTCTTCAATAACAAACTTCTTATTGCTTATCTTCCCCCTACATATTGAGATGCTTTGATATTTACCTGGATTAACTTTCATGCTAGCCCATGGGAGGTTCCATTGCCATTTTACAGTCACTTTATTAGATCCATCTTGGTGGTTCCGGGTTGGACCCCCTTTTATCTTCAGAACTGCCTTAATACTTTGTGTCATAGATTCAACAAGTTTCTGGAAACGTTCCTCAGAGTTTGGTCCATGTTTTCATGACAGCATCATCCATGATGAACCTCCAGTTCCTCCACATCCCAGAGCTGCTCTACTGGACTGAGATCTGGAAACTGTGGAGGATACCTGGGTCCAGTGGACTCATTGTTCCAGAAACCAGTCTGAGATGGTTGGTGCTTTATGACATGGAGCGTTATCCTGCTGGAAGTATCCATCAGAAGATGGTCCACTGTGGTCATGAAGGGATGGAGATGGTCAGCAACAATCCTCAGGTAGGCTGTGGTGTCGACACGATGCTCAGTTGGTTCTGATGGACCCAAAGTGTGCCAGGAAAATATCCTCCACACCACCACCACCACCACCAGCAGCAGTCTGGACCGTTGATACCAGGATGGATCCATGCTTTCATGTTGGTTTCTCCAAGTTCTGACCATCTGAATGTGTCAGCAGAACTCCAGACTCACCAGACCAGACCAGGTTCTTCAGTCTTCTGTGGTCTAGTTCTGGTGAGTCTGTGGTTTCTGTTCTCAGCTGACAGCAGAGACACCTACTGTGGTCTCCTACTGCTGTAGTCCGTCCGCCTCCAGGTTGGACTTGTTGATGGTTCAGAGTTGTTCCTCTGCAGACTTTGGGTGCAACCAGTGGTTGTTTGAGTTCCAGTTGTCTTTCTATCAGCTCCAACCAGTCTGGTCTGACCTCTGACATCAACAAGACATTTGTTCCCACAGAACTGCAGCTCACTGGATATCTTCTTTTTCTGGACCATCCTCTGTAAACCCTAGAGATGGTTGTGGTGAAACTCCCAGTAGATAGCAGTTTCTGGAACACTCAGACCAGTCCGTCTGGTACCAACAACCACGACGCGTTCAAAGTCTCTTCAATCACCTTTTTTCTCCAGTCTGATGCTGGTTTGAACTGCAGCAGATTGTCTACATGAATAGATGATTGAGTTTCTGCCATGTGATTGGCTGATTAGAAATCTGTGTTAACGAGCAGTTGGACAGGTGGAGCTGATAAAGTGATCGGTGAGTGTGAATGCCAGTGGGGAAATTATCCACCCTGGCATTATACAGATTTACTCATCTCTGTCAGCCTGTTGTGAAATCTGGTGTATTTACACACAGTCTAATGAAAATATGCTCTTACCAAGTTAACAACTATCACAGTTAATAATCAGTATGGTACTGCAGTGGTTGGGGCAGGTGGTCCAGTGGTTGGGGCAGGTGGTCCAGTGGTTGGGGCTGGTGGTCCAGTGGTTGGGGCAGGTGGTCCAGTGGTTGGGGCTGGCGGCGCAGTGGTTGGGGCCAGTGGTGCAGTGGTTGGGGCAGGTGGTCCAGTGGTTAGGGTTAGGTGGTCCAGTGGTTGGGGCCGGTGGTCCAGTGGTTGGGGCCGGTGGTCCAGTGGTTAGGGTTAGGGTGGTGCAGTAGTTGGTGCAGGTGGTCCAGTGGTTGGGGCCGGTGGTCCAGTGGTTGGGGCCGGTGGTCCAGTGGTTGGGGCCGGTGGTCCATGTTCAGAGGCTACAGTCCTCTAGTGGTCACGAGTTCGACTCCCCGCTCATCCACCCTTTGCTGCATGTCTTCCCCGTTCTCTCTCTGACCCCTTTGTTGTCTGTTTCTACTGCAAATAAAGGCCACTAGTGCCAAAAAAAAAAAAAAAAAAAAAAAGTTAGTTATACACAACCTAAACTTTGTACAACTCAATAGTCATTTTATGTTAGAAAGGTGATATTTAACCCTTTAAGCGCCAAAGTTGCAATATTGCGACAAGCAACATTGCTGAATAAAACAGGCTGTATCTATAAATGTGGTGCTGAATCGTGTCACTACTTTTCACCAGGAGATAGACATGTGTGCCTGTAATCTGAGTAGAGTTTTTTGGGGGTGGTGCCATTCAAAGTTTCAGAGAAAAAGAGTTTGCAAAACGCCCTCCGTCGTAGAGATGGGGCGGCGCAGCGGCAACTGCTGAACGGAGCGAGAACAGAACAGAGCGAAATAGTATTTTTCTCATTTACTTACGATGCTGAGAGGTCGGTTTACCATCGACGAAGTACTTCGTCAGTTACTGGCTGACTCCGATCCCGAGGAGGAAAACGTAGAGTTGTTCAGTGACGAAGAAACTGACATTAGTAGTGACGGCGGGTCCGTGCGCCATAGTCCACAACCATCACACAGTATAGCAGGTGCTTCACCTCAGTCTGGCTTCCAAAAACCAAGCAGAGGACGTGGTCGGGATGTCAGAGGGTCTCATAACGCCGCGATTATGGGTGAATGTAGCGGGGATGAAAACAGCCGCGGTTGTAGGAGACGCGGTAGAAGCCGCGGGAGAAAACACACCGCAAATGGCGGTGGAAATGGCGTTCAACGCCGCACCACAAATCACGGCGGCAATGATTATAATAATGATGGCTGGGAATTCTTCAGAGGAGAGGAAGAATATCTAAAGCGGATCCCAAATTTTGACGAGCCTGTTGGTTATTGTGGAGACGATCTGACAAATTTTGAGCCACTTGATTTCATCTCTCTTTTCCTGAATGATGAATTCTGGAGGCTCATCACCCGTGAAACATCCGTCAGTGTGGAGTAGGTCTTTGTGCTGTGCCTTGCAATGAAAGATACCACACACTGAAAAACTACAAGCAGTGCCATCTTGATCATTGAAGGTCTTTGAAAATAATACAATTCCATATGGCCCCCAAACAGTGCCTAAAGATTATACAAATTGGATCAGTGAATTTATTTCTATCAAAGATTTTATTTCATACTGAATATATTTCACATTGACTGTTGAAAGTATTCCCTTACCTGAAACCACTCAAATTATAGCCTTTTGAAATCTTTATAAGAAAATTGACATTTTCCAATATGGCCGCCACCTGTTGATGTCACAATATGCAAATTAGTTGACAATTTACTTACAGCCCAAATTTTGCTTCAACAATATTTCTCAATTATAGTATGCCCTTATCTCAAACCACTTTAAAATTGCAGCCTTTTGAAATCTTGAAAACAAAAATGGATGTTTTCTATGCCTGCCACCTGGTGATGTCACAATAATCAAATTAGATGACAAATCTACTTCCATCCCAAATTTTGGTTCATACTGAAGATATTTCTCATTTACAGTATGCCTTTATCTCAAACCACTTTAAAGTTATAGCCTTTTGAAACCTTGATATCAAAATTGAACATTTTCCAATATGGCCGCCACCTTGTGACGTCATAATATGCAAATTATGTGAATAATTTCACTCCTATCACAAACTTTGAGTCATACTGAACAATTTTCTCATTGACAGTATACCTTTATCTCAAACTGCTTTCAAGTTATAGCCTTTTGAAATCTTGATATCAAAATTGAATATTTTCTTGAAAAAACTCAGGCGCCTAAAGGGTTAAATCAGGGTTTTTTCTTCAGTTTGCAGTTCTACAAGTAAAAGTCTTGTTTTTACAAGAAATGTCTTAAGTTTACTATATAGTTTATGAAAGTTTATGTTTTTTCAACAAAAATGAGTGATTTACGGTCAGTTGTAGTTTTGATAGCGCACCCTAGCATTGCTCAGTCAGCTAACGTTGGCTAAATCTACGTTTTTAAATCCCTGCGTGCTGAACAAATATGAAACAGGATCCAACGCCAGAGCCGCCGTTGTAGACCGACTCCAGCTGACAGCACAGCTGGTTGATGGTAACCATGGAGACGATGTGGCCCAGGATCAAACAGTTTTAACACCTGTGGTATCATGAAAGGATGACTCCAGGCTCTTCAGATAAATCTCACTGTTGAATAAGAAAGTTTTCTTTGATTGAATACTTGCTGCGTTTCAGTTGTCTCTTTTATCTTTAAATGATGAGAAGAAGCAGACGTTTGTCCTTCTGACCTCTCTGCCGCGGAAATGTCTGGTTGTAGGAGTTATTACAAAGAACAGGCCAAAGCCTTTTATTTGTTGGGATGATGGACAAATTCATTCAGATACTCTTATACATTTTTGACATTAACTTAATTATATTTTGTGTCATTGTAAAAGCTGTCTGCTGTAGTTTTGGTCAAGTAAAAATGATTCTCCATAACACCTCCCTGTAGACAAAGTTAAAACACAAGTAAAGTGATTTAATGGAATGTGTGCAGTGTTTCTTAGCTCTCTGGTTAAAGTTGAAGGGCTCACCTTTTATCCTTTTAACCTTTACGAATCTATAAATCACTGACGATGACTTTCCAGAAGTATGAAGCAGCACTCTAAAAAAAAGCAGTAAATTAATAAACCCATACTTGTGCTTTACTAGTACGAAAAAGGTTGAGTATTCGGAATCAATGCCTTTCCGGTATTGATTAGCGGTGCACGATAACTATCGGGCCGATAACAGGAAATTATGACGTCATCACGATAAGTCCGATATCACGACAAATAGTTCCGATAACATATATTTTTGTCAACACAGCAGTGCCTCGCTCCCTCTGAGCCTTGAATGACCGGCAGTGAATGTTATGTTCAAGTGACGTCGGCATAATCAGAAAAACGATTACTCAATCAGGAAAATCAAGAATACCCCCTCATGCCAGAAAACAACTCGTTAACTCGGTCATAATTTTAGTAGTTGCTGACTTGAATTAATATTTGCAGTATTTTCCCACGTGTTACACATAAAAAAAGAAAAAATAGAAAAGGATGAAAGAACGACTAGCAAACGAGGGAACGGAGGAGTTTACGTTACACCTTGAATGCAGCTTGCAGCACAGCGCGTTGATGAAAACAGAGGAAAATGGCGTCGATGGTGGCGTCAAACCCTAACCATCGCTTCGACGGAGTTGTGAAGTCGTATGAGGACGGCGGGCTGCTAAAGACGCTAATGTGAGCAAGCCAGCAGCCTAACCCTAACCCTCCATGAGATTAAAAAAAAAAACAACAAAAAAACTACTGAACCTCCTTTACTTTAATCGAAGGTTTTCATTATTCAACCACCTGTAAATGTAATTTTTTGTTACTATGGAGTGCACTTTCTGTTTGTTTACATAGAAATGTTTGAATCTAACTTGTCAGTGCATTAATTTTCTATGTATATTTATTTTTTGGTAAACTTCTGGAATTCACTTTTTCAGTTAGTAATTCTGATGCATGAATTTATCAGTTCAAGGAGTTTTAATTTTTTATATCAGTCAGTAATGAATAGGGATGTCCTGATCCGATTTTACTTTATTTGAGTTTAATTTCCCATGCATTTTATTTCCTGTGTACATTAATAAATAGGCCTGCATCCAAGCTGAGATTAATAGCTTTTATCATTTCATAAAATAAACAATAACTTATTTAAACACTCTTTTTTTCTTTCTTTTTTGTTTGGGAGAATTATTATAAAACACATTTAGTTACAGAACAGTGACTGTTCAACAGTCTCAGTACTAAAGAACAAAGCACTTCATTTAAATAGCAGCAGGTGAACTTGGCTAGCAGTTTAAGGCAATGAAAACACTAGCAGAAGTCTTTGCAATCAATGAAATCACAGCAGAATAAAAATAACATAAAATATTAACTTTAAAAACATAGTGCCAAATAAAGCTGCCATTTTCTCCAATTATTCTCCACCTACTGCGTTCACTTCAAAGTGTAGTGAAGGTTCTTTTTAACGAACACCAACACCTGTACCATCTCAGGTAGGGATGTCCCCATCAGGGATACCGAGTCCCGATCCGATACTTTCATAACACATTATAAAAAAAATGAACAAATACAGAATAAACAGATCCAGGTTGTCTCCCATTTTTATTTTATTTTTTAATGCTTAAACAGTGCACTTCTCTTTGAGGTAGCTTCAACAATTAAGTAATAACAAATAGTGCAGCAGTATAACAGAACTTCTGTGGAGCAGCTTGAACGATCAAGTATAGTACACGTATTAACTAGTAAAAAACTGTTACTAGATTTTCCTGGCAGTAGCCAGGGAGTCTATCACGCTGTGTTGAGAAAGCTAGCAACACAGCCCCCATCCCCCCCCCCCCCCATCTCACTCATAGCTACCTTCATATTAGCAGCGTTGTCACGCAAAATTACGTGGACGAGGGAGAGGATGCTCCTGATCTGGAGATATTACAGATATTACTGATTAATCTGCTGTTTAAACCACAAATCCTGATCTAAAATAATCCAGTTGGACTGGAGGATGACATGAAACGAGCTCACCTGTTCCTCAGGTGTTTGGGACCAGGTAATATCCATTCAACAGGGGGTCATTTCCTAAAACTGCACTTTCATATTGCAATAAATGACCAGATTACTGCCAAAATATATTCACGTAACATTTTTGCAACAGATTTCTTATATTTTTTGAGTTGATAAAAATCTGTTTTTGTTATACCTTTGATGTGGCATCTCAGTAGTTTCCAGAAAGTTCTTTGTTTTCATACCTCTGGAATCAAACTGGGAAGCAACCATTATCCTTTTTATTTAATAACCAAAGAGATTTATCTCTGCAGTGTCTTTATTTCCGACTGGCTTGGGAAGACGGTGGACACCTGGGGGGCGGTGGACACCTGGGGGGCGGGGCGATGGGGGCGAGGGCCCAATCAATGCTGCTTGCAGCTTTAATTATTATTATTCTCTGAAATGAATTGGCCTTAACATACTCAAAAAGTCACAGAATTTTACACACACATTAGTAAATCAGAAAAGTGTATCTGGATCTGTCGGGGGTTCTGGCTGGTTTTTCAGGATTGGATCGATGGCGCGTCTCCGTTACCAGGAGCGCTCGCTACAAAGACTTTCAGGAACGTTTACAGGCTGTAAAACGTTCCTGTTGTCGGATAGGTCCTCAGAGCGCCCTGATAAACTTCTGCATGGCGGGAGTGGTTTGGACTCGCTGATTAGCTACGCTGTGATGTCGTCCTGCCGCCTGATTTCACTGTAAACAGCCACAGTCATTTTTAGCTCCTCCAATATTTATCACCTTATTTTTTTTATGTTTCTTCTTTTTTTTGTCTTAGTTTTTGATGATGTCTCCCTTTCTTTTTTTTGGCGGTCGACAAGCAGTGAACGTGGTGCTCTGCTGCCACCATGTGGCGTGGAATGGTAGTTTTCGTGCACCCGTGACAGCTGAAAGGACTGAGAGGTCGGTCCTGTTAAAGTTCCGTTCTACGGGTTTTACCTGCGACCCAGCGCTCACGCCAGTCCAGCCCAGTCCAGTTCCTGCTGTCAGACGCATCTTTGTTGGGTCAGGCGTTGATCCAGCGTCTCCGTGCTCATCCACTGTTGCGCAGTGGTACAGGTACATCCAGGTACGTAGGTACAGGTACCTACGTATTACCAACATCTCTAAAACAAAAATAGCACAGTCCCAACTGTTAAGCTTTTACACGTTAGATCAGAGATGTCAAATTCTGTGTGATCCTGGTCCACATCGTCGCCATGGTTACCATCAAAGGTTAATTTTTTATTTTCTCAACCAACCAGCTGTGTTGTCAGACTTGTTCCTGGACTGGGTCTATGACTGGGTCCTGGACTGGTTTTAAAGCTGCCGTACCAGAATACGTTATCAAAATACACCAAAGTTCTACCTTCAATTCTTTTGTCGTTGATAAAATGGTGAATTTTTTAAATATCAAGACTCGTTGTCATGAAAATCACCTTTTACTTTAAAATTAAGTTTGGTCATGATTTTACTTTTGGTTTTTGTTTTTTTGAAACAACTTTTTTGTTGGAAAATTCTAGATGGAGTTTTATAGTCATGTCTGTTTAAAATCACAAATTTGACAAAACTTGTAACTTGCGATTTTTTGATATAACTTTTGTCGTAAAATCGTGAAATTTTGTTGTGAAGAAAAGTGAATTTTACAACACTGCTACTTTTTGACAAAAATGCGAAGCTTTTTCTTTTAAAGTAGTGACTTTTGTGGAATGGTGTGTGTCTTACCGATAGCTCAAGCATCTGATTGCTCCGTTAACATAACACCACCATATTTAACATTTATCATCTTACGTGCATCTCTTCATCCATTTCCCTGAGGTTGAACCCGTCCTGTGCCTCAGATTGTTCGGTGGACATTCATCACCTCTGCACTCATCTTCTCTCTTCATCGTGTTTCATCTTCACCCTGGTTGAAGGTTAGCGTTAGCACTAACCAGAGGACAACAGCTGGACTGTTGCTAGCTGCAGTGTGATCCCCTGTTCCAGAGACATGTACTTTGGATCGTTCTGTTTATTTATTTCAAAAATTTTACCGTAAATGTGACAGATGTCAATGTCCACCTTTATGCTAATGACAGTAATTAATTGCTTTAGATCTTCTTAGGGTTCGGGTTGCATCCATCCACCAGTCTCTGTTTCAGCTGAAACCTGTTCCAGATCTAGGAAGAGACCACAAACCGCCCTCCATTAGCTGCTCTAGAGGGAACTGAAACAGAGGTGACCTTCCTACCGGTGCTGGCGGACCTTCTTTTAAATGAGTGGTCCTGATCAGTGTCTCTCCATGAGACAGATTTGTCTTCTTTGAGGTTAATAACAAACTATGAATCTTTGACTCACCACTAAGCCTTGCCTTTTCGGGTAGGGCAGTCTTTTCAGGTAGGGCAGTCTTTTCAGGTAGGGCAGTCTTTTTCGGGTAGGGCAGTCTTTTGTCTTTTTCGGGTAGGGCGGTCTTTTCAGGTAGGGCAGTCTTTTCTGGAAGGGCGGTCTTTTCAGGTAGGGCAGTCTTTTCGGGTATGGCAGTCTTTTCTGGAAGGGCGGTCTTTTCAGGTAGGGCAGTCTTTTCGGGTAGGGCAGTCTTTTTCGGGTAGGGCGGTCTTTTCGGGTAGGGCAGTCTTTTCGGGTAGGGCAGTCTTTTTCGGGTAGGATGGTCTTTTCGGGTAGGGCTTTTCGGGTAGGGTGGTCTTTTCGGGTAGGGCGGTCTTTTCAGGAAAGGCGGTCTTTTCGGGTAGGGCGGCCTTTTTGGGTAGGGCGGCCTTTTCGGGTAGAGCAGCCTTTTCGGGTAGGGCAGTCTTTTCGGGTAGAGCGGCCTTTTCGGGTAGGGCGGCCTTTTCGGGTAGGGCGGCCTTTTCGGGTAGAGCAGCCTTTTCGGGTAGGGCAGTCTTTTCGGGTAGAGCAGCCTTTTCGGGTAGGGCAGCCTTTTCGGGTAGGGCAGCCTTTTCGGGTAGGGCAGTCTTTTCGGGTAGAGAGGGCCTTTTCGGGTAGGGCAGTCTTTTCGGGTAGAGCGGCCTTTTCGGGTAGGGCAGTCTTTTCGGGTAGAGCGGCCTTTTCGGGTAGGGCAGTCTTTTCGGGTAGGCCCGCTGGTGGACAGGTGCTCTGTTTGAAAAATTTATGACTGAATATTTCCTATTTTCTGTCTGCAGGTCTGGAAACATGGCTGACGCACCCCAAGGCCCCTTGGTCAGCCGGCCATCGGAGTTCACCAACGAGGAACGTAGAGCTGTTCACTCCTGGTCCAGGATCTCCTCAGCAGGCCACAATGTCCTTCTGGACGCTCTGAAGATCCTCAGCCCAATGTCCCGAGACCTGAAGAGCACAGAGGAGCTGGTGACCTTCCTGCAGGAGCTGAGCGAGGAAGGCCACAAGCCCGTCGTCCTGCGCAGTAAGGACGTCTACGGCTACCGTTCGTGCACCAGCCAGCCCCTGACCGAAGACATGCTGAAGCCAAACAAGAACATCAGCAGACCCACCGCCAAGAAGAGGAAGAAGAAGCCTCTGGTCAAGAAGAGGGAGGTGCACCCATCCTGGACCACCTCTGAGAGGAACAACCCCAGGATCCAAGGGGTCCGGCCTCCAGAGGCGTTCGTGGACCACCGGGCCATCGTCTGCAGCAGGACGCCCATTCGAACTGTCGACATGTTGCATGCGGAGGAGCAGCCATGTCTCAGACTGACCAACATCGAAGGACTGACGGGCTTCCACACAGCCAGACTGCAGATCCACACCGTCAGAGACTTGTCCTCTGAGCCACCCTTCTCCCCACAGCCGCACCCCCCCACTCTTTCAGGAATACCCTCTCAGCCTTCTCAAAATGGTGGCGGGGCGCCCACCAAAGCCGTGGCCTTGTTTAGCCAGAAGAGCTTGTCCTGCCCGGTCCGACTGGATGGCGCCCTCATTGGCGACTCTGCGCCGGTCTTCTATGCCAACGGCCGGGCGTTCCCACAAACTCACACAGAGCTGACCAGCAACGGCTGGAGAGGCGGCGGCTTCCACCAGGACGTCGGGGGCAACCTGACACGCCAGAGAAATAGCTGGAAGGACAAGAAAAGTTTCAGGCGGAAAGTGATAAAGGTGGACGACTCTCGCTCTGTGGCCGAGGCCTGCAGGAAAGCCCAGAAGATCCTGCAGGTGAACCTTTGTCCTGTGATCCAGATCCAACCCCTCAACCACGTCCTGAGAGACTTCAGATACCAGAACAAGTGAACAGAGAGAAACCCGTTTCCTTTAGCAGACGTTAGCGTTTTCATTCATTAGCCTGTCCTGGCTGTGTTCACGTGTTCATAGCTGATGTCTTACCTGGTTTCTGTGATCACTGCTGGGCGTTGGACACGCCAGACCAGTCCGTCTCCTGGAAGCTTCCAGTTAGGAGGTGTTTTTCCTAGCAGGCTGGGAAACGACAGCTCAGCTGCTTCACGTTTTTAGCGTCGGCTCACGCAACGCCACCTTCCACCGAGCAGAGGTTAGCTTTGAGCGTCCGGCTCCTCGCTGGGACCCGTTAGCTTTGAGCGTCCGGCTCCTCGCTGGGACCCGTTAGCTTTGAGCGTCCGGCTCCTCGCTGGGACCCGTTAGCTTTGAGCGTCCGGCTCCTCGCTGGGACCCGCCGGCTGTTCACTGAGATGGTTTCTGTCTTTATTTAATAAACTCATTTAATCTAAAGCGCCGCGTGTTGGAAGTGTGACTGTTTTACACTTGTAGCATTTAAAATGATGGCGTCTGACTGCTGCAACTTATTTTCCATCGAAAGAAGGAAAAAATGAAGTTACGTGAAGACATTAAAGTCCCTTTTCTAGATAAATGTCAAATTTTGGTCTTTGTTTTTGTACTTTTTCGTCTACGTTAGAAGTGAGGAAGGTCTTGGGAGTTTTGTGGCCTACAGGTAATACGTTGGGACTAAAATCCCTCCGGGAGCGTTTGTTTGGTTGTTGAATTGACAGACTGAAACAAACGTAATGTGGAGGATCAGACGTTTATCTCGTATCAGAGGAGGTTCATCTCTGTCCTGCTGAGTTTCCTAACTTTGGCAGAAAATAATAAAGTTATAGTTTCTTGAACTTTTCAGATGCGATTTCAGCGTAAATCTGAAGTTTCTGACCGATGGAGCTTCGTTGTTTCACCAAACAAGACAACGGTGTTGCGATGTTTAAAAGAAGTCTCTTAAATTCGGTTTCTCTTATTTTAGCTCAGATTGACGCGTTGAAGTGCGCTGACTTCCTGTAAGGGGCGGGTGCGCCGCTGCCCCCTGCAGGTCAGGATGAGGAACTGCCCCAGTTAGGGTTACACCATTCCACCAAACAAACGTTGTTTCTGACGCTCAGCAGCTCGTGGAACATCTCAAACCAGTTTTAGTAGCTTTTAGATGCGTCCAAACTGGACCTCCAGTTCTTTTTGTTCTTTTTTTTAACTGCATTTTTTCCCTAAAAAAGAAAAAAAGGGGAAAAAGATGAATATGAGATGAAACAAGTGGGACTTTCTCATCTGTCCTCCATGGAGACCTGAGGGGGGGTTCTGGTTCTCCTGTCCTCCATGGAGACCTGAGGGGGGGGTTCTCCTGGTTCTCCTGTCCTCCATGGAGACCTGAGGGGGGGTTCTGGTTCTCCTGGTGTGAACGGGTTCAGAAACAACAGCTCTGAACAGAAGTGGGTTTCTGGGTTCTGGTCTGGTACAGAACTGACCCGTGTCGGTCCAGATGTTAACACCTGTGGAAGGACGTGTCCTCCTTCCTGTCCCGTCCGTCTTGCTCGTGTCCTTTTCTAGATCTTCTGTTAGCCTCGTTTGTGCTACACTTGTATAGTAATGTATTTCCTACATGATCTTTGAAAACATTTTTGTTCAATAAAAATGACTTGAAAATAAACAGGTTTTTTCCCTTTAACTGACATTTTTCAAGGATTTTAAATTAAACTTTATTTTTATAGCGTCTATTAGAAAACAAACAATCTCCAGGAGCTTCTAGAGATCCAGATCACGACTCCCACAAATATTAATTAAATAAACTGGAAAGTAAAAATCCTCCAGGAGCAGAAGAAAAGCTGTTTTCATCCACCAGCAGCTGTTCGGGTCGGTCCAGAACCGACCAGAACCTATTGGGTTGAATGTCTTTGTTGGACCTTCAAGTCTCGTCACAAGTGATCTTCATCCAGGATCTGCAGCTCCTTGATCCTCGTAGCTGATGGATCCATCAGGACGAAGTGCCAACACCAGACCGGCCAGGTTCTGGTCCGGTGGCGTCTCCCCCAGGACCGGCCACGTTCTGGTCCGGTGGCGTCTCCCCCAGGACCGGCCACGTTCTGGTCCGGTGGCATCTCCCCCAGGACCGGCCACGTTTTGGTCCGGTGACGTCTCCCCCAGGACCAACCACGTTCTGGTCTGGTGGCGTCTCCCCCAGGACCGCTGACGGAGGTGTCACCGGCCATCTTCTGGTCCGGTGGCGTCTCCCCCGGGACCGCTGACGGAGGTGTCACCGGCCACATTCTGGTCCGGTGACGTCTCCCCCAGGATCAGCCACTTTCTGGTCCGGTGGCGTCTCCCCCGGGACCGCTGATGGAGGTCTCACCGGCCACGTTCTGGTCCGGTGGCGTCTCCCCCAGGACCGCTGGCGGAGGTGTCACCGGCCACATTCTGGTCCGGTGGCGTCTCCCCCGGGACCGCTGATGGAGGTGTCACCGGCCACATTCTGGTCCGGTGGCGTCTCCCCCAGGACCGCTGGTGGAGGAGTCACCAGCCAGGTTCTGGCCCGGTGACGTCTCCCCCCGGACCAGCCACGTTCTGGTCCGGTGGCATCTCCCCCAGGACCGCTGGTGGAGGAGTCACCAGCCAGGTTCTGGCCCGGTGACGTCTCCCCCCGGACCGGCCACATTCTGGTCCGGTGGCATCTCCCCTAGGACCAGCCACCTTCTGGCCTGGTGGCGTCTCCCCCAGGACCAGCCATGTTCTGGTCTGGTGGCGTCTCCCCCGGGACCAGCCACTTTCTGGTCCGGTGGCGTCTCCCCCGAGACCGCTGATGGAGGTCTCACCAGCCACGTTCTGGTCCGGTGGCGTCTCCCCCAGGACTGGCCACATTATGGTATGGTGGCGTCTCCCCCAGGACCGCTGGTGGAGGAGTCACCGGCCAGGTTCTGTTCCGGTGGCGTCTCCCCCGGGACCGCTGACGGAGGCGTCACCGGCCAGGTTCTGGCCCGGTGGCGTCTCCCCCGGGACCGCTGACGGAGGCGTCACTGGCCAGGTTCTGGCCCGGTGGCGTCTCCCCCAGGACCAGCCACGTTCTGGTCCGGTGGCATCTCCCCCAGGACCGCTGGCGGAGGTGTCACCGGCCACATTCTGGTCCGGTGGCATCTCCCCTAGGACCAGCCACCTTCTGGCCTGGTGGCGTCTCCCCCAGGACCAGCCATGTTCTGGTCTGGTGGCGTCTCCCCCGGGACCAGCCACTTTCTGGTCCGGTGGCGTCTCCCCCGAGACCGCTGATGGAGGTCTCACCAGCCACGTTCTGGTCCGGTGGCGTCTCCCCCCAGGACTGGCCACATTATGGTATGGTGGCGTCTCCCCCAGGACCGCTGGTGGAGGAGTCACCGGCCAGGTTCTGTTCCGGTGGCGTCTCCCCCGGGACCGCTGACGGAGGCGTCACCGGCCAGGTTCTGGCCCGGTGGCGTCTCCCCCGGGACCGCTGACGGAGGCGTCACTGGCCAGGTTCTGGCCCGGTGGCGTCTCCCCCAGGACCAGCCACGTTCTGGTCCGGTGGCATCTCCCCCAGGACCGCTGGCGGAGGTGTCACCGGCCACATTCTGGTCCGGTGGCATCTCCCCTAGGACCAGCCACCTTCTGGCCTGGTGGCGTCTCCCCCAGGACCAGCCATGTTCTGGTCTGGTGGCGTCTCCCCCGGGACCAGCCACTTTCTGGTCCGGTGGCGTCTCCCCCGAGACCGCTGATGGAGGTCTCACCAGCCACGTTCTGGTCCGGTGGCGTCTCCCCCAGGACTGGCCACATTATGGTATGGTGGCGTCTCCCCCAGGACCGCTGGTGGAGGAGTCACCGGCCAGGTTCTGTTCCGGTGGCGTCTCCCCCGGGACCGCTGACGGAGGCGTCACCGGCCAGGTTCTGGCCCGGTGGCGTCTCCCCCGGGACCGCTGACGGAGGCGTCACTGGCCAGGTTCTGGCCCGGTGGCGTCTCCCCCAGGACCAGCCACGTTCTGGTCCGGTGGCATCTCCCCCAGGACCGCTGGCGGAGGTGTCACCGGCCACATTCTGGTCCGGTGGCATCTCCTCCAGGACCAACCATGTTCTGGTCCAGTGGCGTCTACCCCAGGACCAGCCACTTTCTGGTCCGGTGGCGTCTCCCCCAGGACCAACCATGTTCTGGTCCAGTGGCGTCTACCCCAGGACCAGCCACTTTCTAGTCCGGTGGCGTCTTCCCCGGGACCGCTGGCAGAGGTGTCACCGGCCACGTTCTGGTCCGGTGGCGTCTCCCCCAGGACCAGCCACGTTCTGGTCCGGTGGCGTCTCCCCCAGGACCAGCTACCTTCTGGTCCGGTGGCGTCTCCCCCAGGACCAGCCACGTTCTGGTCCGGTGGCGTCTCCCCAGGACCAACCACGTTCTGGTCCGGTGGCGTCTCCCCCAGGACCAGCCACATTCTGGTCCGGTGGCGTCTCCCCCAGGACCGCTGGCGGAGGTGTCACAGGCTAGGTTCTGGTCCGGTGGTGTCTCCCCCAGGACCGCTGCTGGAGGCGTCACCGTCCAGGTTCTGGTCCGGTGGTGTCTCCCCCAGGACCGCTGCTGGAGGCGTCACCGTCCAGGTTCTGGTCCGGTGGTGTCTTACCCAGGACCAACCACGTTCTGGTCCGATGGCGTCTCCCCCAGGACCGCTGGCGGAGTTGTCACCAGCCAGGTTCTGGTCCGGTGGTGTCTCCCCCAGGACCGCTGCTGGAGGCGTCACCGTCCAGGTTCTGGTCCGGTGGTGTCTCCCCCAGGACCAACCACGTTCTGGTCCGGTGGCGTCTCCCCCAGGACCGCTGCTGGAGGCGTCACCAGCCAGGTTCTGGTCCGGTGGTGTCTCCCCCAGGACCGCTGCTGGAGGCGTCACCGTCCAGGTTCTGGTCCGGTGGTGTCTCCCCCAGGACCGCTGCTGGAGGCGTCACCGTCCAGGTTCTGGTCCGGTGGTGTCTCCCCCAGGACCAACCACGTTCTGGTCCGGTGGCGTCTCCCCCAGGACCGCTGCTGGAGGCGTCACCGGCCAAGTTCTGGTCCGGTGTCGTTAATGCCGGTCATCTTGTTAATGAGGTGAAGCGGCGAACGGTCCCGTCCAGGTTCTGGTCCAGTGGCATCTCCCCCAGGACCAACCACGTTCTGGTCCGGTGGCGTCACCAGCCAGGTTCTGGTCCGGTGGCGTCTCCCCCAGGACCGCTGCTGGAGGTGTCACCGGCCAGGTTCTGGTCCGGTGTCGTTAATGCCGGTCATCTCGTTAATGAGGTGAAGCGGCGAACGGTCCCTTCCAGGTTCTGCCGATGACTCACACTGCCATTAAAATAGCGGAGTGGGCAATCTGGGCTCACGCTAGCTAATTCAAGAGAGTTCCTGATCCAGATTCTGGCTCGCTGCGTCCTTCGGCTGTTCACATGTTTAATGACCTGAACTGGACGGAGACACGAACAGAGACGACACGTCCAATAACACCTTTAATCTCATACAGGACTGTTCCAGAGGACTGTGATGGCCGGCGTTGTTGGACCGCACCATGCCCCTCCCAGTGGCGGGGACTAAGGGGGGTTGGTCCACTCAGCCACGGTTTCTACGGGATGTAGGTGGTTCCTTGGGTCCGGGTCAGCCCGTTAAAGATCCAGATTACCGTAGCAACGGTCGGTTCTGTCTGAACAGCTGTTATGTTTGCTCAACTTTGACCCGGTTTGTTGGTAACTTGGTTCCTCTTAGTCCTGACTGGAGCGCAGACGTCGGCGGTGTTGGTGGCGTTCAAGGTGGGAACTAAGAACCCGGTTCCAGGTGCGGATGGAACTAAGAACCCGGTTCCAGGTGCGGATGGAACTAGGAACCCGGTTCCAGGTGCGGATGGAACTAGGAACCCGGTTCCAGGTGCGGATGGAACTAGGAACCCGGTTCCAGGTGCGGATGGAACTAAGAACCCGGTTCCAGGTGCGGATGGAACTAGGAACCCGGTTCCAGGTGCGGATGGAACTAGGAACCCGGTTCCAGGTGCGGATGGTGATCCGAGTTACGAACGTGTCCTGATTATTCTGGTGCTGAAATGTGGGTCACAAACGTCACGTCGGTTCACAGATCTGAGGGACGATCAGGTTCTTTCACAGGTGATGCATCAGGTAACTTTCCTGTTACTGGACCAGCAGCAGGACTTTCCTAATGAAAGGAGGGCAAGAAACAGGTAGCTGTTGTCAGTCGCTCAAATGCACTTACAGTGGGGCAAAAATGTATTTAGTCAGCCACCAATTGTGTAAGTTCTCCCACTTAAAAAGATCAGAGAGGCCTGTAATTTTCATCATAGGTATACCTCAACTATGAGAGACAAAATTAGGGAAAAAAAAAATCCAGAAAAATCACATTGTCTGATTTTTAAAGAATTTATTTGCAAATTATGGTGGAAAATAAGTATTTGGTCAATAACAAAAGTTAATCTCAATACTTTGTTATATAGCCTTTGTTGGCAATGACAGAGGTCAAAGGTTTTCTGTAAGTCTTCACAAGGTTTTCACACACTGTTGCTGGTATTTTGGCCCATTCCTCCATGCAGATCTCCCTCTAGAGCAGTGATGTTTTGGGGGCTGACGCTGGGCAACACGGACTTTCAACTCCCTCCAGAGATTTTCGATGGGGCTGAGATCTGGAGACTGGCTAGGCCACTCCAGGACCTTGAAATGCTTCTTACGAAGCCACTCCTTCGTTGCCCGGGCGGTGTGTTTGGGATCATTGTCACGCTGAAAGACCCAGCCACGTCTCATTTTCAATGCCCTTGCTGATGGAAGGAGGTTTTCACTCGAAATCTTACGATACATGGCCCCATTCATTCTTTCCTTTACACGGATCAGTCGTCCTGGTCCCCTTGCAGAAAAACAGCCCCAAAGCATGATGTTTCCACCCCCATGCTTTACAGTAGGTATGGTGTTCTTTGGATTCATCTCAGCATTCTTTCCCCTCCAAACACGACGAGTTGAGTTTCTACCAAAAAGTTCTATTTTGGTTTCATCTGACCATATGATATTCTCCCAATCCTCTTCTGGATCATCCAAATGCTCTCTAGCAAACTTCAGACGGGCCCGGACATGTACTGGTTTCAGCAGGGGGACACGTCTGGCACTGCAGGATTTGAGTCCCTGGCGGCGTAGTGTGTTACTGATGGTAGCCTTTGTTACTTTGGTCCCAGCTCTCTGCAGGTCATTCACTAGGTCCCCCCGTGTGGTTCTGGGATTTTTGCTCACCGTTCTTGTGATCATTTTGACCCCACGGGGTGAGATCTTGCGTGGAGCCCCAGATCGAGGGAGATTATCAGTGGTCTTGTATGTCTTCCATTTTCTAATAATTGCTCCCACAGTTGATTCTTCACACCAAGCTGCTTACCTATTGCAGATTCAGTCTTCCCAGCCTGGTGAAGGTCTACAATTTGTTTCTGGTGTCCTTTGACAGCTCTTTTGGTCTTGGCCATAGTGGAGTTTGGAGCGTGACTGTTTGAGGTTGTGGACAGGTGTCTTTTTTATACTGATAACGAGTTCAAACAGGTGCCATTAATACAGGTTAACGAGTGGAGGACCGAGGAGCCTCTTAAAGAAGTTACAGGTCTGTGAAAGCCAGAAATCTTACTTGTTTGTAGGTGACCAAATACTTAATTTCCACCAAAATTTGCAAATAAATTCTTTAAAAATCAGACTATGTGATTTTCTGGATTTTTTTCCCTCATTTTGTCTCTCATAGTTGAGGTATACCTATGATGAAAATTACAGGCCTCTCTGATCTTTTTAAGTGGGAGAACTTACACAATTGGTGACTGACTAAATACTTTTTTGCCCCACTGTAATTCTTTTTAACATAATACAAAAATACATAATAATACATAATAAAAAAAACCATGAATGCACATTATTAACAAATCATTTAATTCACTTCAGTTTTATTTGTATAGCGTCTGTTACAATGTCAACTGTCTCCAGGTCTTTACAGAGACCAGATCAGTAAATATCATTAACTAAAATTATTATATTTGGTCTTAAACAAGGATAAAGGAGGTAAAAAACGGAAAGAAAACAAGAAAAAACACCTTTAAGCCAAACTGTCGAAGAAAAACTCAACTTTAAGAGGAAGAAACCTGGACCAGGACCTGGACCTGGACCAGGACCAGGACCTGGACCAGGACCAGGACCAGGACCATATGGAGGACCTTCCTGCTGAAGACCAGCTGGATAAAGACAGAAAATAGGAGAGACAGGACGGAGAGAGGATGGAGGACAGAGAGGGGATGGAGGACAGAGAGGATGAGAGACAGAGAGGATGGAGGACAGAGAGGGGATGGAGGACAGAGAGGACGGAGGGCAGAGAGAGGATGGAGGACAGAGAGGGGACGGAGGACAGAGAGGACGGAGGACAGAGAGGATGGAGGGCAGAGAGAGGATGGAGGACAGAGAGAGGACGGAGGACAGAGAGGGGATGGAGGACAGAGAGGAGGGAGGACAGAGAAAGGAGGGAGGACAGAAAGGATGGACGACAGAAAGGGGATGGAGGACAGAGAGAGGATGGAGGACAGAGAAAGGATGGAGGACAGAGAGAGGATGGAGGACAGAAAGGGGATGGAGAGAGAGAGGAGGACAGAGAGAGGATGGAGGACAGAGAGAGGATGGAGAGAGGATGGAGGACAGAGAAAGGAGGGAGGACAGAGAGAGGGAGGGAGGAGAGGAGGGGAGGACAGAGAGGATGGAGGACAGGAGAGAGGAGGGGAGACAGAGAGGAGGGAGGACAGAGAGAGGATGGAGGACAGAGAGAGGAGGAGGGACGGAGAGGATGGAGACAGAGAGAGAATGGAGGACAGAGAGAGATGGAGGACAGAGAGAGGATGGAGGACAGAGAGAGAGAGGATGAGAGGACAGGAGAGGGATGGAGGACAGAGAGGAGGGAGGACAGAGAGGATGGAGGACAGAGAGAGGATGGAGGACAGAGAGGAGGGAGGACAGAGGAGGATGGAGGACAGACGAGGAGAGAGAGAGGAGGACAGAGAGGAGGAGGAGGACAGAGAGGATGGAGGACAGAGAGGATGGAGAGGATGGAGGACAGAGAGGATGGAGGACAGGAGAGAGAGGACGGAGGACAGAGAGGACGGAGGGCAGAGAGAGGATGGAGGACAGAGAGAGGACGGAGGACAGAGAGGACGGCAGGACAGAGAGGACGGAGGGCAGAGAGAGGATGGAGGACAGAGAGAGAGAGGACGGAGGACAGAGAGGGGATGGAGGACAGAGAAGGAGGGAGGACAGGAGAGGACAGAAGAAAGATGGACGACAGAAAGGGGATGGAGGACAGAGAGAGAGGATGGAGGACAGAGAAAGGATGGAGGAGGACAGGAGAGGATGGAGGACAGAAAGGAGGATGGAGGACGGAGAGAGAGGATGGAGAGGACAGAGAGAGGATGGAGGACAGAGAAGAGGATGGAGGACAGAGAGAGAGAGGAGAGGAGGAGGGACAGAGAGGAGGGAGGACAGAGAGAGGAGGGAGGACAGAGAGGATGGAGGACAGAGAGAGGAGGGAGGACAGAGAGGAGGGAGGACAGAGAGAGGATGGAGGACAGAGAGAGAGGAGAGGAGGACAGAGAGGAGGATGGAGGACAGAGAGAGAGGATGGAGGACAGAGAGAGAATGGAGGACAGAGAGAGGATGGAGGACAGAGGAGAGAGAGAGAGGAGGAGGACAGAGAGGATGGAGGACAGAGAGAGGATGGAGGACAGAGAGAGGAGGAGGGAGGACAGAGAGGATGGAGGACAGAGAAGAGGATGGAGGACAGAGAGAGGAGGGAGGACAGAGAGGAGAGGATGGAGGAGGAGAGAGAGAGGAGGGAGGACAGAGAGGATGGAGGACAGAGAGAGGATGGAGGACAGAGAGGATGGAGGAGAGAGAGAGGAGGGAGGACAGAGAGGATGGAGGGAGAGAGGATGGAGGACAGAGAGAGGATGGAGGACAGAGAGAGGGAGGGAGGACAGAGAGGAGGGAGGACAGAGAGAGGATGGAGGACAGAGAGGAGGAGGGAGGACAGAGAGGAGGGAGGACAGAGAGAGGATGGAGGACAGAGGAGGAGGAGAGGAGAGGACAGAGAGAGGATGGAGGACAGAGAGGAAGGAGGAGAGAGAGGAGGAGGACAGAGAGAGAGGATGGAGGACAGAGAGAGGATGGAGGACAGAGAGAGGAGGGAGGACAGAGAGGATGGAGGACAGAGAGAGGATGGAGGACAGAGAGGAGGGAGGACAGAGAGAGGATGGAGGACAGAGAGAGGATGGAGGACAAGAGAGAGAGGAGGACAGAGAGGATGGAGGACAGAGAGAGGAGGGAGGACAGAGAGGAGGAGGACAGAGAGGATGGAGGAAGAGAGAGGAGGGAGGACAGAGAGGATGGAGGACAGAGAGGATGGAGGACAGAGAGGATGGAGGACAGAAACTTAAACTTTATTAGCCTCATGGAAACGGCACCGATTTCATCCAGGTTGGTATCATTTTGTAGATATCAGTCTGCCAGACATTTCACCAGTGTCATCAACCCTCCAAGCTCAGTGGGCGTGGCTAAAACTCTCAGTGGGCATGGCTAAACGCTCAGTGGGCGTGGCTAAAACTCAGTTGGTGTGGCTAAAACTCTCAGGAACAGCTGAATGTCCTTCTGACTACCTGCTGCTGTGGAGTTTAGGGACCGTCAGCAAATTACTGCGGTCAAGCAGCAGCTCTGACAAAATACACTAAGAAGCTGATGAATTAAGCCCCTAAAAAGTACGGCAGCATTGGTGGACTTCCTGTTTTCAAACTAAAGGCTTAAAATATAAAAAAGAAGATCCCTGTGACCCTGTATAGGATAAAATGGGTATAGATAATGGATGGATGGATAAACAGAACATTAAAAAAAAGGGGTTAATGTGTGGTTAATCGCGAGTTAACGATTAATTGCGATCAAGAGCTAATTCCAGAGGTAGAGCCGTCTGTGCACGTCCCACATGTGACCAGGTGGACGCTCATTGAAGCCATTTGGGCGCGCTCTTGTACGTGCCGCCATGCGGGTTAAGGGTAGTCAGACCACCTGAAATGCTTCCTCCTAAACCTGCGATGGTACGATACCAAGTTTTAAGAAAGGGCAGAAGACACGCCCACTGCCACACCTACGAAGTGAGTAAAAGAGTCTAGCGGCTATCGTGGGCGGAACGTTCGCTAACCCCACTTGCTATGGAAGTATTTCTGTGCCATCTGAGTTTGAATACGAATTTTTAAGATTGAAATTTTTCAGCATCAAAATCAGACTTTAAATTTTAAAAAACATCAGATTTCTAGCACTGAATTTGTTTTTGCCTCTGAATTTTATTTTGTTAAAATAAATTCAATGTTAAAAAAAAATTGTTGTCTTAAAATATTCAGATTTTCAAAATTCAACACGCAAAGAAATTCAACACCCCAAAACATTCAGTGTAAAAATCAACATCTCAAAAAAAATCAGTGTAAAAAAATTTAATTTCTAAAAAAAAAAACAGTGTAAAAAAATTCAACCTAAAAAAATTCAGTGTAAAAAAATTCAACCTCAAAAAATTCAGTGTAAAAAGAACCAGACTCAACATCCGGGTCACCAGGGAGAAGCAATCGATCCCTGTCTCAATTCAACCAACGTCCAGCCAATCACGTTACGCTCCATTGGTCATGTGACACCCACCCAGATAGTAAGACAGACTGGTCGGCCATGGCAGCAAACTCAGGTGATTACTATCTGGGTGGGTGTCACATGACCAATGGAGCGTAACGTGATTGGCTGCACGTTGGCTGAATTGAGACAGGGATCGATTGCTTCTCCCTGGTGACCCGGATGTTGAGTCTTTTTTTACACTGAATTTTTTGGGGTGTTGAATTTCTTTACATGTTGAATTTTGAAAAACTGAATATTTTAAGACAACAATTTTTTTTAACACGGAATTTATTTTAACAAAATAAAATTCAGAGGCAAAAAGAATTCAGTGCTAGAAATCTGATGTTTTTTAAAATTCAAAGTCTGATTTTGATGCTGAAATTTTTCAATCTTAAAAATTCGTATTCAAACTCAGATGGCACAGAAATACTTCCATAGCAAGCGGGGTTAGCGAACATTCCTATACATCAAATTTGAGGGTAGCGGCTAGTGGTAACGGGTACGATGGGGGCCCCTGTCCATCCAGGCTTGTTCCTGATGATGCTGAAGATCTGCCAGAACCAGTAGCAGAACTGGACCGACCCTCAGTTATGTGGTTCTGAAGCCTCTTCTTTCTTGTGCTGCATGGTGTCATGTACATGAGCAGAACTAGCAGGTCTGGATCACCTTAGTTCAGTCATACTTAGGTACTTCACCTTGGCTGGCTTAGTTTATGATAACCTGATGCTAATTAATAGAACTTTATATTCATTCTGCTCAAATCTGTCCAAACATCCTCATTTCAAGTGTCGTTACTGAAATGACATCTGAAACAAGTTCTGCCAGAGCTGAAACCAGGACCAGCAGAGCTGTCCTGGAGCCACTGGTCCATCAGTCTGATACTGGTAAAGATAGAAGTGTTACAGTCAAACTAACCAACCACCATCAACCATCAATCATGGGATGACTGGAAGGGTCTTCAATGGACCTCCGTGGCTTCTGGGTCCTTCAGCTGAGCCACCCATCGACACCCAGAGGTCCAGTACATGTCAGAGAGCTGACTGTAGCGATCATCACGGCTGCTAACATCCCGCCAGATGCTAATGGCTAATGTAAACACAGCGCTCTCCGTCCTGCTGGACACCATCAACGAACATCAGCGGCCTTTAATAAGACCAGTCTAGAGACGGAACTACCGACGTTCCCTAACCCTAACTCTACCAGCATGTTAAATGCTCCACCGGGGGGGAGAACGTTCTGGATCACGTCTACTCCAACATTAAGCTAGCATACAGAGACGCACCCCTCCCCCACCTCGGACAATCAGACCATCTTTCCCTCCTGCTCCCCCCAGCGTACACCCCCCTCAGATGAAGAACCAGGCCCACCACAAGGACAGTCACAACCGGGCCCGACCATGTACTTCCAGAACTCCAGGACTGCTTCCACCGGACAGAGTTGGACTTATTTGAACATCAGGGGCTGGATCCTTTCACAGACCCGGTACTGGACTACATCAAGTTCTGCATTGGGAATGTGACTGTAGACAAAACCATCCGGGTTTTCCCGAACCAAAACCCTGGATGACCAGCCAGGTCCGCTCACTCCTCAGGGCCCGCAACGCCACCTTCAGGTCAGGTGACAGAGCTCTATACAGAGCTGCTCGGGCTGACCTGAACAGAGGAATAAAGAAAGCCAAGGCGGACCACAGGATGAGAATAGAGTCCCACCTGTCCAGCAACAACTCCCGGCAGGTGTGGGCGGGGCTTACTACACATCACCAACTTCAGAGGCAGTGATGTGTCAACCCCAGATCTGAGTGCGTTGTGGCAGAGGAGCTGAATGGTTTCTATGCTTGCTTTGAAACACCACAGCAGCACCCAGCTGTTCCAGCCCCACCCCCACCTGCTCCGGCCACGCCCCCAGCCCCGCCCCCACCAGGATCCCCCATGACTCCACTCACTGTACAGGAGCATGATGTCAGACGGGTGCCCTGACAGTGAACACCAAGAAAGCTGCGACTGAGCTCAGACTGAGTTCCAGGCAAGGTGCTCAAAGCGTGCACCCACCAGCTCCCCCCACCTCACAGGGTTTCAACACCTCCCTGCCCCACCAGCCCCCCCCCACCTTCACCAGGATCTTCAACACCTCCATGGCCCACCAGCTCACCCCCACCTTCACCAGGATCTTCAGCACCTCCCTGGCCACCAGCTCACCCCCACTTCACCAGGATCTTCAACACCTCCATGGCCCACCAGCTCACCCCCACCTCACCAGGATCTTCAACACCTCCCTGTTCCACCAGCTCACCCCCACCTTCACCAGGATCTTCAACACCCTCCTGGCCCACCAGCTCCACCCCCACCTTCACCAGGATATTCAACACCTCCTGGCCCACCAGCTCAACCCCACCTTCACCAGGATCTTCAAACACCTCCCTGGCCCACCAGCTCCCCCCCACCTTCACCAGGATCTTCACCAGGCCCACCACTTCACCAGGATCTTCAACACCTCCCTGGCCCACCAGCCACCCCCACCTTCACCAGGATCTTCAACCACTCCCTGGCCACCAGCTCCCCCCCACCTTCACCAGGATCTTCAACACCTCCCTGGCCCACCAGCTCCCCCCCCACCTTCACCAGGATCTTCAACACCTCCCTGACACCCACCAGCTCACCCCCACCTTCACCAGGATCTTCAACACCTCCCTGTTCCACCAGCTCACCCCCACCTTCACCAGGATCTTCAACACCTCCCTGGCCCACCAGCTCACCCCCACCTTCACCAGGATCTTCAACACCTCCCTGGCCCACCAGCTCTCCCCCCACCTTCACCAGGATCTTCAACACCTCCCTGGCCCACCAGCTCACCCCCACCTTCACCAGGATCTTCAACACCTCCCTGTTCCACCAGCTCACCTCCACCTTCACCAGGATCTTCAACACCTCCCTGTTCCACCAGCTCCACCCCCACCTTCACCAGGATCTTCAACACCTCCCTGGCCCACCAGCTCACCCCCACCTTCACCAGGATCTTCAACACCTCCATGGCCCACCAGCTCACCCCCACCTTCACCAGGATCTTCAACACCTCCCTGGCCCACCAGCTCACCCCCCCCTTCACCAGGATCTTCAACACCTCCCTGGCCCACCAGCTCACCCCCACCTTCACCAGGATCTTCAACACCTCCCTGGCCCACCAGCTCCCCCCCCACCTTCACCAGGATCTTCAAACACCTCCCTGGCCCACCAGCTCCCCCCCCACCCTCACCAGGATCTTCAACACCTCCTGCCCCACCAGCTCACCCCCACCCTTCACCAGGATCTTCAACACCTCCCTGGTTCCCACCAGCTCCACCCCCACCTTCACCAGGATCTTCAAACACCTCCCTGTTCCACCAGCTCACCATCCACCTTCACCAGGATCTTCAACACCTCCTGTTCCACCAGCTCACCCCCACCTTCACCAGGATCTTCAACACCTCCCTGGTTCCACCAGCTCACCTCCACCTTCACCAGGATCTTCAACACCTCCTGTTCCACCAGCTCACCCCACCCTTCACCAGGATCTTCAACACCTCCCTGTTCAACCAGCCCACCAGCTCCACCCCCACCTTCACCAGGATCTTCACAACACCTCCCTGGCCCACCAGCTCACCCCCACCTTCACCAGGATCTTCAACACCTCCCTGGGCCCACCAGCTCCACCACCACCTTCACCAGGATCTTCAACACCTCCCTGGCCCACCAGCTCCCCCCCACCCTCACCAGGATCTTCAACACCTCCCTGGCCCACCAGCTCACCCCCACCTTCACCAGGATCTTCAACACCTCCCTGGTTCCACCAGCTCACCCCCCCCACCTTCACCAGGATCTTCAACACCTCCCTGGGCCCACCAGCTCACCCCCACCCTTCACCAGGATCTTCAACACCTCCCTGGCCCACCAACTCCCCCCACCCTCACCAGGATCTTCAAACACCTCCCTGTTCCACCAGCTCCCCCCCACCTCACAGGATCTTCAACACCTCCCTGGCCCACCAGCTCACCCTCACCTTCACCAGGGTCTTCAACACCTCCCTGGCCCACCAGCTCACCCCCACCCTCACCAGGATCTTCAACACCTCCCTGGCCCACCAACTCCCCCCCACCCTCACCAGGATCTTCAACACCTCCCTGTTCCACCAGCTCCCCCCCACCTTCACCAGGATTCAACACCTCCCTGTTCCACCAGCTCCCCCCCACCTCACCAGGATCTTCAACACCTCCCTGGCCCACCAGCTCACCCTCACCTTCACCAGGGTCTTCAACACCTCCCTGGCCCACCAGCTCCCCCCCACCCTCACCAGGATCTTCAACACCTCCCTGGCCCACCAGCTCACCCTCACCTTCACCAGGGTCTTCAACACCTCCCTGGCCCACCAGCTCACCCCCACCTTCACCAGGGTCTTCAACACCTCCCTGGCCCACCAGCTACCCCCACCTTCACCAGGATCTTCAACACCTCCCTGGCCCACCAGCTCACCCCCACCTTCACCAGGATCTTCAACACCTCCCTGGCCCACCAGCTCCACCCCCACCTTCACCAGGATCTTCAACACCTCCCTGGCCCAGGCAGTGGTCCCGTCCTGCCTGAAATCAGCCTCCATAATCCCGGTGCTGAAGAAGTCTCCCGTCACCAGCCTGAATGATTACCGTCCAGTGGCCCTCACCCCGGTAATCACCAAGGGCTTTGAGAGACTAGTTCTTCACCACATAAAGAACCACCTCCCCCGAGACTTCGACCCCTTCCAGTTTGCTTATCGGGCAAACAGATCCACTGAGGACGCCATCGCTGTAGCTCTGCACTCTGCTCTGAACCACCTGGAGCAACAGCAGAGCTACGTCCAGATGCTCTTTGTGGATTACAGCTCTGGCTTCAACACAATAATCCCAGACATCCTCATCACTGAACTGATCACCATCGCCCCAGTCTGGTACTGGACTACAGTCTGGTCCTGGACTACAGTCTGGTCCTGGACTACAGTCTGGTCCTGGACTACAGTCTGGTACTGGACTACAGTCTGGTACTGGACTACAGTCTGGTCCTGGACTACAGTCTGGTTCTGGACTACAGTCTGGTTCTGGACTACAGTCTGCTGAGGTACTGGACTACAGTCTGGTACTGGACTACAGTCTGGTACGGCAGCCACCCTCTCCCTTCCCTGTCAGACATTTATACCTCCCGCTGCCTCAGCAGAGCCACTAAAATCATGAAGGACAGCTCCCCCCCCCCCCCCCCCCCAGCTCTGACCTGTTGGACCTGTTGTCCTCAGGAAGACGCTACAGGGTCATCAGGTCCAAAACGAACAGACTAAACAAACAGCTTCTTCCCCAAAGCCATAACCGCCCTGAACCAGTCTGTGCAATATTCCACCAGATGTGCAAACATCTGTATATAGTATCTGTTATACCGTCTCAGGACTTGACTGTGCACCTTACCTCCTCATACCCCCGCCCTCTTTTTATTTGTATTACCTTCATTACCTGCACTATTTTATTTTATTTTTCTACATTGTATGTATTTTACACTGATCCGTACTGTTTTGCAGTCTTTTGCACCGTAACCAGAGATGTACAGTGACAATAAAGGACTCTATTCTACTCTAAACTGAAGGAGCTGTGGAGCTGCTGCTGGACATCGACAGAAGGACCTCCTGTCATGGCCTGGTTGCCATGGCAGCCCTGTGTGTGTCTGTCAAGTTGGCGTCTCTCCCTGTCTTTAGTGGTTCCTGTTTTACTTTGAAAGGTCTGTCTTGTCTCTATTGTTTTTTTGCTTTGCTTTGCTTTTCTTGCCCTCGTTACCTTGTTTCACCTGCCGTTACCTGATTCCTGACCTGCCTCTCGTTACCTTGATTCCCTGCACCTGCCTCTCGTTACCTTGATTCTCTGCACCTGCCTCTCGTTACCTTGATTCTCTGCACCTGCCTCTCGTTACCTTGATTCCCTGCACCTGCCTCTCGTTACCTTGATTCTCTGCACCTGCCTCTCGTTACCTTGATTCTCTGCACCTGCCTCTCGTTACCTTGATTCCCTGCACCTGCCTCTCGTTACCTTGATTCTCTGCACCTGCCTCTCGTTACCTTGATTCCCTGCACCTGTCTCTCTTTACCTTGATTCCCTGCACCTGCCTCTCGTTTTTCCTCTCTGTATTTAAGTCTTGTCAGTTTCCTGTTCTCTGTGTGATGCGTGTTTGCAGTCCTGCTCGTTTTCCCTCTCATTGTCTCCCTGGATTTCAGATAAGTTTATGTGTTTGTATTTTGGACTTTTCTGGCTATTTCTGGCTTTTTGTGTTTTGGATAATAAACCCTTTTTGCTTTTGAGATCTCCTGCTCTCGGGTTCTCCTTCCTCCACTGCAAACCATGACACCTCCTGTTTGTGTTTTCTGTGGCATTATCAGAAATGACCACTATGATTAGCTGTGGCTCAGTTAGCACAAGCTGCTGCTATTTAGGTAAGCTTCATCCCCAGCCTCTAGTGGTCAGTAGAGGAACCGCGGCCTCTAGTGGTTGGTAGAGGAACTGCAGCTTCTAGTGGTCGGTAGAGGAACCGCAGCCTCTAGTGGTCAGTAGAGGAACTGCAGCCTCTAGTGGTCAGTAGAGGAACCGCAGCCTCTAGTGGTCAGTAGAGGAACTGCAGCCTCTAGTGGTCAGTAGAGGAACCGCAGCCTCTAGCGGTCGGTAGAGGAACCGCAGCCTCTAGTGGTCAGTAGAGGAACTGCAGCCTCTAGTGGTCAGTAGAGGAACCGCAGCCTCTAGCGGTCGGTGGAGGAACCAAGGCCTCTAGCGGTGGGTAGAGGAACCGCAGCCTCTAGTGGTCGGTAGAGAAACCGCAGCCTCTAGTGGTCGGTAGAGGAACTGCAGCCTCTAGTGGTCGGTGGAGGAACCACGGCCTCTAGTGGTCGGTAGAGGAACCGCAGCCTCTAGCGGTGGGTAGAGGAACCGCAGCCTCTAGTGGTCGGTAGAGGAACTGCAGCCTCTAGTGGTCGGTAGAGGAACTGCAGGTGGTTAGAGAAATGCAGCCTCTAGTGGTCGGTAGAGGGAAACCGCAGCCTCTAGTGGTCGGGTAGAGGAACCGCAGCCTCTAGTGGTCGGTAGAGGAACCGCAGCCTCTAGTGGTCGGTAGAGAAACTGCAGCCTCTAGTGGTCGGTAGAGAAACTGCAGCCTTAGTGGTCGGTTAGAGAAACTGCAGCCTCTAGTGGTCGGTTTAGAGAAAAAGCAAGCCTTAGTGGTCGGTAGAGGAACGCAGCCTCTAGTGGTCGGTTAGAGAGAAACCGCAGCCTCTAGTGGTCGGTAGAGAAACCGCAGCCTCTAGTGGTCGGTAGAGGAACTGCAGCCTCTAGTGGTGGGTAGAGGAACCACAGCCTCTAGTGGTCAGTAGAGGAACCACAGCCTCTAGTGGTCAGTGGAGGAACTGCAGCCTCTAGTGGTCGGTAGAGAAACTGCAGCCTCTAGTGGTCGGTAGAGAAACCGCAGCCTCTAGTGGTCGGTAGAGGAACTGCAGCCTCTAGTGGTCAGTAGAGGAACCGCAGCCTCTAGTGGTCGGTAGAGGAACCACAGCCTCTAGTGGTCAGTGGAGGAACTGCAGCCTCTAGCGGTCGGTGGAGGAACCACGGTCTTTAGTGGTTTTTCCGCCCATTTGCCTTCTTCTGGATTAACCAGACTGGGTGGAGTCAACTCTTGTCAACATGGCGTCATCCACACCTGAAAAACTCTTCAGAAAACCCAGAGGTGATGTTATGAGGTTTGTTTTTCTAGATCTTCTTATTCAGTTTTTTAGTGGACACAAAGAGCAGTTCAGGAAATGCAGCTTGAGGAAGTTTTCTCTGCCCCAGGAAGTGAAATGAGACGTAAATAATCGGACCAGCAGGGAACTCTGAGGTTGAGACCTGACTTTAGAGATCATGTAGTCCATCAGACCTGCTCGGATGTGAACTGATTGTTCCGGTTTATAACGAGGTCTTGAGTGGCGTCCAGCAGGCAGCCTTCAGCGGTGAAGGTCAGGGTCTCCACCCCCCTCACCCCCCCACAGCGGTGCTTTTCAGGGGAAACCATGTCCAGGCCGCTTGGCTCTGCAGATGAAGCTCTTTGTGTGTGGGGGGGGGGAAGGGAGCAACCGTAACCTCCAACGCCGCCGCTCCCTCCATGTTGGAAAGGTTACGTCCTCTCAGAGACGGACCTAAAAACGTCCTGAATGTGTAATTATGCCTCTGTCTCCGTCGGCCTCACCGTCAGGCCTGCCGGTCGGGGAGGACGTCTGGAGGGTTTTTTTATGTCTTGTTTGTCGGCTGCAGTGAAGGAAGCTATTTAAAGAGATGGTCTACGGAGAGCGGGAGCGTTTGGGGTTTCAGCCAGCTGTAGCAACATCTGCACCCCAACCGTCACCCTGACAACAGGGCAGCTCTGGCCTGAAACCTGCCTGGACCAACACCACACCAGTCTCAGGTTTCCACGGCTCTGAGGAGGAACAGATGTGGAGCACATCAGTTCTGGCAGCTGGACCCGTTGGGTCAATATCCTCTTATCAAGTCTGGTAACCAGAACTGTCATATGTTTGCCATCCTGTAATGCTTTTATTGATATGATAAAATAATATTAGAGCTGCACAATAAAGGGAAATTTTATCATTATTGCCATGTCAATATAAATACTAGAAGATTTTGAGGCGTGGCCAATGAGGCTGCCGGTCTGTCTCCATCTGGTGATCTGATGGAAGAGTCCAGGTTTGGTAGTTTCCAGGAGAACGGTACTGGTCTGACTGCCCTGATCCAACTGTAAAGTTTGTTGGAGGAGGGATTATGGTGTGGGCTTGTTTTCAGGAGCTGGGCTTGGCCCCTTAGTTGGTTCTGGATCTGGAGATCCACCTGGTCATCATGAAGCTGTCTGGAGTTGGTGGTTACCTGGTGGATCTCAGGATCCAGAACCATCAGCAGCTGTTCTGGTCATCGTGAAGCTGTCTGGAGTTGGAGGTTACCTGGTGGATCTCCAGATCCAGAACCATCAGCAGCTGTTCTGGTCATCGTGAAGCTGTCTGGAGTTGGTGGTTACCTGGTGGATCTCCAGATCCAGAACCATTAGCAGCTGTTCTGGTTCTGGAGTTGGAGGTTACCTTGTGGATCTCCAGATCCAGAACCATCAGCAGCTGTTCTGGTTCTGGAGTTGGAGGTTACCTGGTGGATCTCCAGATCCAGAACCATCAGCAGCTGTTCTGGTTTTGGAGTTGGTGTTTACCTGGTGGATCTCCAGATCCAGAACCGTCATCAGCTGTTCTGGTCATCATGTAGCTGTCTGGAGTTGGTGTTTACCTGGTGGATCTCCAGATCCAGAACCATCAGCAGCTGTTCTGGTTTTGGAGTTGGTGGTTACTTGGTGGATCTCCAGATCCAGAACCATCAGCAGCTGTTCTGGTTCTGGAGTTGGTGTTTACCTGGTGGATCTCCAGATCCAGAACCATCAGCAGCTGTTCTGGTTCTGGAGTTGGTGGTTACCTGGTTGATCTCCAGATCCAGAAATCATCAGCAGCTGTTCTGGTTCTGGAGTTGGTGTTTACCTGGTTGATCTCCAGATCCAGAACCATCAGCAGCTGTTCTGGTTCTGGAGTTGGTGTTTACCTGGTTGATCTCCAGATCCAGAACCATCAGCAGCTGTTCTGGTTCTGGAGTTGGTGTTTACCTGGTTGATCTCCAGATCCAGAACCATCAGCAGCTGTCTGTCATGTGTGATGAAGATGTCGGCTGTCAACACTCAGACTGAAACCACTAAATGAAGGTGATTCCTGAACAGAACCTCAGACTAGCTGGGGTTCTGGACCTCACTGACAGGATGGAGAAGAACCTGGAGAAGCTACAAGCTCAGCCTGAAGGAACTGACCACCATCTGTCTGTCTGGAACCATCATGGAGACGAAGCACAGACTCTGGAGGAGACAGAAGCTACTGGACTCAGTCTGACCCTCAACTGTTACTGCTGTCTGGACTGAGTCTCCTCAGAAGGATGCTGGTCTCAGCTAGAACTGATGCTCCACCCCCACTACCCCTCCCCAGGACACCTGCGGACCGGGCACCAGGACACCTGCGGACCGGGCACCAGGACACCTGCGGACCGGGCACCAGGACACTGGCGGATCGGGCACCAATGGGGGACCAGGCACCAGGACTCCTGGGACCAGGGAGGACAAGGACAGGGTCAGGCACCAGGACTCCAGGAACACCATCTGGAGTGGGAAACTGTGTATCTAAGTCTGTTAGGTTACTGTTAGGGTTAGGCCCTGTCCTCTGTATCTAAGTCTTTAGGGGGGGTTAGGTCCATCTAGCCCTGTCCTCTGTGTATTTAAGTCTTAGGGTTAGGGTTAGGTCCATCTAGCCCTGTCCTCTGTGTATTAAGTCTTTTAGGGTTAGGGGTCCATCTAGGTCCATCTAGCCCTGTCTCTGTGTATCTCAGTTAGGGTTAGGTCCCTAGCCCTGTCCTCTGTGTTTAAGTCGTTAGGGTTAGGGTTAGGGTTATCTAGCCCTGTCCTCTGTTTTAAGTCTTGTTAGGGTTAGGGTTAGGTCCATCTAGCCCTGTCCTCTGTGTATTAAGTCTCGTTAGGGTTAAGGTCCACTAGCCCTGTCCTCTGTGTATTAAGTCTTGTTAGGGTAGGTTTTTAGGTCCATCTAGCCCTGTCCCTGTGTTAAGGGTTAGGGTTAGGCCATCTAGTCTTGTCTTAAGCCCTGTTCTCTGTGTATCTAAGTCTCGTTAGGTTAGGTCCATCTAGCCTGTCCTCTGTGTATTTGGTCTTGTTAGGGTTAGGTCCATCTAGCCCTGTCCTCTGTGTTCTAAGTCTTGTTAGGGGTTAGGTCCATCTAGCCCTGTCCTCTGTGTATTTAAGTCTTGTTAGGGTTAGGGTTAGGGCTAGGTCCATCTAGCCCTGTCCTCTGTGTATCTAAGTCTCGTTAGGGTTAGGGTTAGGGCTAGGTCCATCTAGCCCTGTCCTCTGTGTATCTAAAGTCTCGTTAGGGTTAGGGTTAGGTCCAATAGCCCATGCCCCTGTGTATTTAAGTCTTGTTCTAGGTCCATCTAGCCCTGTCCTCTGTGTATTTAAGTCTTGTTAGGGTTTAGGTCCATCTAGCCCTGTCCTCTGTGTATTAAGTCTTTTAGGGTTAGGGTTAGGTCCCACTAGCCTGCCTCTGTTATTTAAGTCTTGTTAGGGCTAGGTCCATCTAGCCTGTCCTCTGTGTATGTGTAAGTCTTGTTAGGGTTAGGTTAGGTCCATCTAGCCCTCCTCTGTGTATTTAAGTCTTGTTAGGGTTAGGTCCATCTAGCCCTGTCCTCTGTGTATTTAAGTCTTGTTAGGGTTAGGGTTAGGTCCATCTAGCCCTGTCCTCTGTGTATTTAAGTCTTGTTAGGGTTAGGTCCATCTAGCCCTGTCCTCTGTGTATTTAAGTCTTGTTAGGGTTAGGTCCATCTAGCCCTGTCCTCTGTGTATTTAAGTCTTGTTAGGGTTAGGGTTAGGTCCATCTAGCCCTGTCCTCTGTGTATTTAAGTCTTGTTAGGGTTAGGGTTAGGTCCATCTAGCCCTGTCCTCTGTGTATTTAAGTCTTGTTAGGGTTAGGGTTAGGTCCATCTAGCCCTGTCCTCTGTGTATTTAAGTCTTGTTAGGGTTAGGGTTAGGTCCATCTAGCCCTGTCCTCTGTGTATTTAAGTCTTGTTAGGGTTAGGGCTAGGTCCATCTAGCCCTGTCCTCTGTGTATTTAAGTCTTGTTAGGGTTAGGTCCATCTAGCCCTGTCCTCTCTGTATTTAAGTCTTGTTAGGGTTAGGTCCATCTAGCCCTGTCCTCTGTGTATTTAAGTCTTGTTAGGGTTAGGTCCATCTAGCTCTGTCCCTCTGTGTATTAAGTCTTAGTTGGTTAGGGTTAGGTCCATCTAGCCCTGTCCTCTGTGTATTTAAGTCTTGTTAGGGTTAGGTCCATCTAGCCCTGTCCTCTGTGTATTTAAGTCTTGTTAGGGTTAGGTCCATCTAGCCCTGTCCTCTGTGTATTTAAGTCTTGTTAGGGTTAGGTCCATCTAGCCCTGTCCTCTGTGTATTTAAGTCTTGTTAGGGTAGGTCCATCTAGCCCTGTCCTCTTGTATTTAAGGTCTTGTTAGGGTTAGGTCCATCTAGCCCTGTCCTCTGTGTATTTAAGTCTTGTTAGGGTTAGGTCCATCTAGCCCTGTCCTCTGTGTATTTAAGTCTTGTTAGGGTTAGGGTTAGGTCCATCTAGCCCTGTCCTCTGTGTATTTAAGTCTTGTTAGGGTTAGGGTTAGGTCCATCTAGCCCTGTCCTCTCGTATTTAAGTCTTGTTAGTAGGGTTAGGTCCATCTAGCCCTGTCCTCTGGTATTTAAGTCTTGTTAGGGTTAGGTCCATCTAGCCCTGTCCTCTGTGTATTTAAGTCTTGTTAGGGTTAGGGTTAGGTCCATCTAGCCCTGTCCTCTGTGTATTTAAGTCTTGTTAGGGTTAGGTCCATCTAGCCCTGTCCTCTGTGTATTAAGTCTTTAGGGTTAGGTCCATCTGCCTTGTCCTCTGTGTATTTAAGTTAGTTAGGGTTAGGTCCATCTAGCCCTGTCCTCTGTGTATTAAGTCTTGTTAGGGTTAGTTAGGTCCATCTAGCCCTGTCCTCTGTGTATTTAAGTCTTGTTAGGGTTAGGTCTAGGTTAAGGTTAGGTAGGTCCATCTAGCCCTGTCCTCTGTGTATTTAAGTCTTGTTAGGGTTAGGTCCATCTAGCCCTGTCCTCTGTGTATTTAAGTCTGGGTTAGGGTTAGGTCCATCTAGCCCTGTCCTCTGTGTATTTAAGTCTTCTTAGGGTTAGGGTTAGGTCCATCTAGCCCTGTCCTCTGTGTATTTAAGTCTTAGGGTTAGGGTTAGGTCCATCTAGCCCTGTCCTCTGTGTATTTAAGTCTTTAGGGTTAGGGTGTAGCCCTGTCTCTGGTCCTTAGGGTTAGGTCATCTAGCCCTGTCTCTGTGTATTTAAGTCTTGTTAGGGTTAGGTCCATCTAGCCCTGTCCTCTGTGTATTTAAGTTCGTTAGGGTTAGTCCATCTAGCCCTGTCCTCTGTGTATTAAGTCTTGTTAGGGTTAGGTCCATCTAGCCTGTCCTCTGTGTATTTAAGTCTTGTTAGGGTTAGGTCCATCTAGCCCTGTCCTCTGTGTATTTAAGTCTCGTTAGGGTTAGGTCCATCTAGCCCTGTCCTCTGTGTATTTAAGTCTTGTTAGGGTTAGGTCCATCTAGCCCTGTCCTCTGTGTATTTAAGTCTTGTTAGGGTTAGGGTTAGGTCCATCTAGCCCTGTCCTCTGTGTATTTAAGTCTTGTTAGGGTTAGGGTTAGGTCCATCTAGCCCTGTCCTCTGTGTATCTAAGTCTTGTTAGGGTTAGGGTTAGGTCCATCTAGCCCTGTCCTGTGTATTCTAAGTCTTGTTAGGGTTAGGGTTAGGTCCATCTAGCCTGTCCTCTGTGTATTAAGTCTTGTTAGGGTTAGGGGGTCCATCTAGCCCTGTCCTCTGTGTATTTAAGTCGTTAGGGTTAGGGTTAGGTCCATCTAGCCCTGTCCTCTGTGTATTTAAGTCTCGTTAGGGTTAGGGTTAGGTCCATCTAGCCCTGTCCTCTGTGTATTTAAGTCTTGTTAGGGTTAGGTCCATCTAGCCCTGTCCTCTGTGTATTTAAGTCTCGTTAGGGTTAGGTCCATCTAGCCCTGTCCTCTGTGTATTTAAGTCTCGTTAGGGTTAGGTCCATTAGCCCTGTCCTCTTGTATTTAGTCTGTTAGGTTAGGTTAGGTCCATCTAGCCCTGTCCTCTGTGTATTAAGTCTTGTTAGGGTTAGGTCCATCTAGCCCTGTCTCTGGTATTTAAGTCTCGTTAGGGTTAGGGTTAGGTCTAGCCCTGTCCTCTGTGTATTTAAGTCTTGTTAGGGTTAGGGTTAGGTCCATCTAGCCCTGTCCTCTGTGTATTTAAGTCTTGTTAGGGTTAGGGTTAGGTCATCTAGCCCTGTCCTCTGTGGTATTAAGTCTTGTTAGGGTTAGGTTAGGTCCATCTAGCCCTGTCCTCTGTGTATTTAAGTCTTGTTAGGGTTAGGTCCATCTAGCCCTGTCCTCTGTGTATTTAAGTCTTGTTAGGGTTAGGGTTAGGTCCATCTAGCCCTGTCCTCTGTGTATTTAAGTCTTGTTAGGGTTAGGTCCATCTAGCCCTGTCCTGTGTATTTAAGTCTCTTAGGGTTAGGGTTAGGTCCATCTAGCCCTGTCCTCTGTGTATCTAAGTCTTGTTAGGGTTAGGGTTAGGTCCATCTAGCCCTGTCCTCTGTGTATTAAGTCTTGTTAGGGTTAGGGTTAGGTCCATCTAGCCCTGTCCTCTGTGTATCTAAGTCTTGTTAGGGTTAGGGTTAGGTCCATCTAGCCCTGTCCTCTGTGTATTTAAGTCTTGTTAGGGTTAGGGTTAGGTCCATCTAGCCCTGTCCTCTGTGTATTTAAGTCTTTGTAGTCTTGTTAGGGTTAGGTCCATCTAGCCCTGTCCTCTGTGTATTTAAGTCTTGTTAGGGTTAGGTCCATCTAGCCCTGTCCTCTGTGTATTTAAGTCTTGTTAGGGTTAGGGTTAGGTCCATCTAGCCCTGTCCTCTGTGTATTTAAGTCTTGTTAGGGTTAGGTTTAGGTCCATCTAGCCCTGTCCTCTGTGTATTTAAGTCTTGTTAGGGTTAGGTCCATCTAGCCCTGTCCTCTGTGTAAGTCTTGTTAGGGTTAGGTCCATCTAGCCCTGTCCTCTGTGTATTTAGTCTCGTTAGGGTTAGGGTTAGGTCCATCTAGCCCTGTCCTCTGTGTATTTAAGTCTTTTAGGGTTAGGTTAGTTAGGTCCATCTAGCCCTGTCCTCTGTGTATTAAGTTTGTTAGGGTTAGGTCCATCTAGCCCTGTCCTCTGTGTATTTAAGTCTTGTTAGGGTTAGGTCCATCTAGCCCTGTCCTCTGTGTATTTAAGTCTTGTTAGGGTTAGGTCCATCTAGCCCTGTCCTCTGTGTATTTAAGTCTTGTTAGGGTTAGGTCCATCTAGCCCTGTCCTCTGTGTATTTAAGTCTTGTTAGGGTTAGGTCCATCTAGCCCTGTCCTCTGTGTATTTAAGTCTTGTTAGGGTTAGGTCCATCTAGCCCTGTCCTCTGTGGCTCCATGTAGTTGCGTTTACATGTTTGCAGTCCTGTGTGGTTCACCCTCTTGCCGTCTCCTGGGATTTAAATTAAGTTTCATGTTTTGTATTTTGGACCTTCGGGGTTTTAGGTTTTGTGTTTTTGTATAATAAGCCCTTTTTGATTTGAGAACTCCTGCTCTTGGGTCGTTCCTCAACCACTGCAAACCATGACACCTGCAGGATTGATTCCCTCCACCAAGGAGGTTTTGTTTTTACCGGCGTTTATCCGTCTTCCTGTGTTCAAGATAACTTAAATAGTTCTGGATGTCAGGTTACCTGCTCGTTGTAGATCACCTGGAGGAGTGATTGGGAGTGTTCATGTGGCCCTGTGATGGACTGGACACCTGTCCAGGTGGAGCCCTGCCTTTAGACCTGAAGAGAGCTGGATAGACTCCAGCAGATCTCTGAGACCCTGCAGAGGATTAAACGGGTCTAGATGATGGATGATGGTCAGTTCTGGGTCATACGTATCTGCAGGGTTGCTGTAGTGAACTTCAGTCACTAAATCACATTCAGCGGCCGTTGAACCTGAAACACTACTGTTCAGATAGTAGCAGCGGAGTTAGCCACATGCTAACAGAAACCTCTCACTAGCCTCATCAAAGAGTCCCGGTGCCCGCTGTTAACAGAGCCTTTCAAAAATGACACACCACGTTCAACTGAATCATTTTAATCTGTTTGGGACAAAATTTATTTCAAATGTAGAAGCCTTCAAACACACAACAGATTCACAGTGGACACAAGTTCAGATCACTTTAGCCAGAAGTGTTGCCCCCTGCTGGCCATTTGACAGAAGCCAGTGTTAAAACAGAAGCGTATGAGATGAATCCTTCAAGGTCTCAAGAAAATGAAGCCAAGCATCCAGCAAAACCCCATAAATCCTCCTAGACGTCCTTCCACCAGCAGAAACAGGAAAACTGACAACTTTATTTAGTATTTAGATGATCGATGTAAAAGTAGATGATCATTAGTGGTTTTACTGGTCCAAGCCCAGAATGGTGGGAGGTTCTTGGGGCTCTGCTGGTTCCACCTCCTGACTGGGTTCCTGGAAGAAGATGAGAAGGTCAAAAGCTGTGTGGAAGGTCATCCAGATACTTTCAGATGCTGAAACAATAACAGACTTTAACTTTGAGACAGAAGCTGTCAACATTGTGACATCATAACTCATTCAATGCTGCGTGATGGTCATCATTTCAGGAAGACCGGTGTTAGACAATATTATCATGGACCGGTCTGTAAAATAAATACAAAATAAAATGAACCTACAGGCATAAAAACTGTGGTATTTTCTATATATTATAATAAAAGTCAATCTGCTGTGTTTATGTGCAACATTATTAGAAGTGTCGTCGTTACAACAGAACATCTGTAACATCAGTAACATCAGTAACATCTGTAACATCGGTAACATCGGTAACATCTGTAACATATGTAACATCAGTAACATCAGTAACGTCTGTAACGTCTGTAACATCTGTAACATCTGTAACATCAGTAACATCTGTAACATCAGTAACATCTGTAACATCGGTAAGATCTGTAACATCTTAACATCAGTAACATCAGTAAGATCTGTAACATCTGTAACATCGGTAAGATCTGTAACATCAGTAAGATCTGTAACATCTGTAACATCAGTAACATCTGTAACATCAGTAAGATCTGTAACATCTGTAACATCTGTAACATCAGTAAGATCTGTAACATCAGTAACATCAGTAACATCGGTAACATCTGTAACATCTTAACATCAGTAACATCTGTAACATCAGTAAGATCTGTAACATCTGTAACATCTGTAACATCAGTAAGATCTGTAACATCTTAACATCAGTAAGATCTGTAACATCTGTAACATCTTATCAGTAAGATCTGTAACATCAGTAACATCTGTAACATCAGTAAGATCTGTAACATCTGTAACATATGTAACATCAGTAACATATGTAACATCAGTAACATCTGTAACATCCTCTGAGAAAAGACGTCTGTTTTTATTACTCATTTTGTTGCAGTACTGCTGTAGTACTTCTGTAGTACTGTTCTATTACTCTTGTAGTACTTCTGTGATATTAAAAATTGCATTCCGAGGCCTAAAATAGCTAAAACTGCTTTGTCATGAGTCAATGACTTCTGGACCCGATTCCTGTCTGTTCGAAGGCCATGATTTGTTCTGGCTCCATAGAGTAGCTAAGTTTTGACACGTAGGCGTCTAGACAGAGTCCAAGGTCCTGATGTTTTCATGTGATGTTTTGAAGACGGCTGTTTCCTACTGACAATTTGTCATTCTGATCCATCCGGCCATTCTGTGATGTGAGTAAAAATGACTCTGAATTTGCATGCGACCTAGAGAATAAATTCCACTTGGCACCTCCGTTGTTGTCTGTGCTTGTTTAACAACTAACTGACTGCTTCACCGGTGCACAATAACAATAATTCTTATGAGTGAGAATACATCAAATTTCTCATCTAATAACCAAATTGTTCCTGTAGTTTTTTTGTGCTGTTTTGCTCCACTTTTAATTTCTGCTTGTTTTCAGTCCAGTTTCCAGAGCTACATACTAACCTGCAGTTCCACCCTCTGACCATCCCGGCGGTGACCTCCACCCGTTTATATAGACGTCATCCCAGCGTTGACCTCCACCCATCTATATAGACGTCGTCCCGGCGTTGACCTCCACCCGTCTACATAGACGTCGTCCCCGGCGTTGACCTCCACCCGTCTACATAGATCGTCCCGCGTCCCGTTGACCTCCACCCGTCTATATAGACGTCGTCCCGGCGTTGACCTCCACCCGTCTACATAGACGTCGTCCCGGCGTTGACCTCCACCCGTCTACATAGACGTCGTCCCGGCGCTGACCTCCACCCGTCTACATAGACGTCGTCCCGGCGCTGACCTCCACCCGTCTACATAGACGTCGTCCCGGCGCTGACCTCCACCCGTCTACATAGACGTCGTCCCGGCGCTGACCTCCACCCGTCTACATAGCGTTAGCCTCCACCCGTTCTACATAGACGTCGTCCCGGCGTTGACCTCCACCCGTCTACATAGACGTCGTCCCGGCGCTGACCTCCACCCGTCTACATAGACGTCGTCCCGGCGCTGACCTCCACCCGTCTACATAGACGTCGTCCCGGCGCTGACCTCCACCCGTCTACATAGACGTCGTCCCGGCGCTGACCTCCACCCGTCTACATAGACGTCGTCCCGGCGCTGACCTCCACCCGTCTACATAGACGTCGTCCCGGCGCTCTGACCTCCACCCGTCTACATAGACGTCGTCCCGGCGCTGACCTCCACCCGTCTACATAGACGTCGTCCGTCGGCGCTGACCTCCACCCGTCTACATAGACGTCATCCCGGCGTTGACCTCCACCCGTTCTACATAGACGTCTGTCCCGGGCGACCTCCACCCGTCTAAATGACGTCGTCCCGGCGTCGACCTCCACCGTCTACATAGACGTCTCCCGGCGCTGACCTCCACCCGTTACATAGACGTCGATCCCGGCGTCGACCTCACCGTCTTATATAGACGTCGTCCCGGCGTCGACCTCCACCCGTCTATATAGACGTCATCCCGGCGTCGACCTCCACCCGTCTATATAGACGTCATCCCGGCGTCGACCTCATCCGTCTATATGGACGTTCGACCTCCACCCGTCTATATAGACGTCATCCCGGCGTTGACCTCCACCCGTCTATTAGACGTCATTCCCGGCGTTTACTCCACCCGTCTATAGACGTCATCCCGGCGTTACCTCCACCCGTCTATATAGACGTCATCCCGGCGTTGACCTCCACCCGTCTATAGACGTCCACCCAGCGTTGACCTCCACCGTCTATATAGACGTCGTCCCAGTGTTGACCTCCACCCGTCTATATAGACGTCGTCCCAGCGTTTACCTCCACCCGTCTATATAGACGTCGTCCCAGCGTTGACCTCCACCTGTCTATATAGACGTCATCCCAGCGTTTACCTCCACCTGTCTATATAGACGTCGTCCCAGCGTTGACCTCCACCCGTCTATATAGACGTAATCCCAGCGTTGACCTCCACCCGTCTATCTAGACGTCATCCCAGTGTTGACCTCCACCCGTCTATATAGACGTCGTCCCAGCGTTGACCTCCACCTGTCTATATAGACGTCATCCCAGCGTTGACCTCCACCCGTCTATATAGATATAGATGTCTATATATTTGTCATATATATAAAAGGTCTCCCTTTATGATCCAGGTCCTAATAGATTTCTTCGTCTTAAAGGGAAGTTTTTTTTCTTGACACTGTTTGGCTTAAAGGTTTTTCTCCCTTTAGGGGAGTTTTTAACTTGCCATTGTTTCTTTAATTAAGATTTAATAATATTAGCTATATTTAAAAATATTTCCTCAGGGGTCATGTTCTGGGTCATGAAGAGGACACAGGGATCATTTTTATTGTAATAGTTGGTAGAGCGGGTCATCCAGCCACTGGGAGGTTGGCGGTTCGATCCCGGCTCCAACTGTCCACATGTCAAAGTGTCCTTGGGCAAGACACTGAACCCTAACTCGCCTGGCAGCGCCTAGCATGGCAGCAGCCGCCCACTGGTGTATGAATGTGTGTGTGAATGAGAGGCCAATGTAAAGCGCTTTGGGGGCACCATGATGGTGTCTGGAAAGTGCTATATAGGTGCAGTCCATTAGTCACTAAACAAATCCAGTGGAACTGAACTGAATAGCAACTGACGTAGGGTTGAAGTATTCCTTTTGAGGCTGATCAGTCAGTGGTCACCCTTGGATCATTACGTGTGAATAAAACAAATAAGTTTGAAAGATGCTTGCTGGTGTGTTTCTGAGCCATCCCAGCAAACCATCTGAGTTTAACCTCTGTTCTTTTACTAGCAACAGGAAATCCAGCAGCATTTCAGCAGCTCACAAACCTCCAACTGGAAGTCTGATTACTCCGAGTGAAGCTGAACCAACAGAAGCAAAAGCTCCATGTCCCAGACTGACTGGTGGACTCACCCCAAAGGGCTCGGAGAAAGCTCTGGAACCAGTGTACAGAGGGTTGGGAATGGACACCAGTGTGGGTTTGGTCCTGCTGGCTGCTCCAGCGTCCTCATCCTCATCCTGTCACAGAGAAGATAACAAAATCTGGACTGTGGTCAGTATGTGGTCGTGAGTTTAAAAGTGAGTTCCTTCTACAACATACATGTGTTTTTTATTACCACAGGTCAGTTCAAGTCTCTTCTAAGCCTGTAGTCTGAATCATCCTGAGATAGAAAACAGTCGTAAACACGAGCGGATCGTAAAAGCCGAACCAGTCTACGTCACGTTGAACATTAGCTATGTAGCGGCTCGTAACCCCGCCGCTGGAAAAACATGGCAGGCTGCAGGCTGTCTGCAGAGAGCAGAGCTGATTTAGGAAGGTTGCTAACGAGCTAACAAAGAGGAGCTAACAGTTCAGAAACATGGTGGCTGAGCTGTTTGCTACAGTAACAGATCTACATTCATGTCTGGACTCAGAAAGAGGATCTACAGATGAAATGGTTGGAGTTTATTATCTGAACACCAGAGAAGGACAACAGCTTTACTGTTCTGATCAGAGATTCAAACTACGGTGCCGACAGTAGCAGATAAGTTGAGTTTAAACCTGGATCTGTGTCGTCACAACGATCCACCACCAGCTCACAGGCGGGAAGTAAAAACTACAGCTGTTGGTTCAAAACCTGTTATTCTACCAGTAAAAGTCTATAACATCATGACTCTGGGACCAGCTGTAGGGATGCTAACGTTGTCCAGAACCAGTAACTTCTACCAGAGAGGAACGTTAGCTTTACAAATCTATAGTCTTCCAACCTAAAATCTGATAACTTGGTGTTTACAGAGTTTTTGTCCAGGACCAAATAAATATGTCTGAATCTCTGAAGACATTTTTCTCCTGTTTTGCTATTTGTTGCCAGTTATTTCTATTTAAGTTGATAGAAACCAAATGAAGAAGAACCACTAGAGGGAGCATCACAGAGCTGTTAGCCAATCAGAGGACAGAGGTTTGCGAATCATTAATATTCACAAGGATCCTCTCTACTAGCCCCGCCCTCATTTTGACCAAACTAAAACAGCAATTTTAAATTAAAACCAACTGTCAGGACATTATTTCAGAGCAGACAGCACCGCAGAACTAATGAAGAGTCAAGTCAGTCAGTTTTGTCAATTTCTTCACATGTACTTGACATACAAAGAAATCGAAATTGTGTTTCTCACTATCTATGCGTAGAAAGTTAAGACAAAAACAGTTTTAAAAACTTAAAAATATAGTCTAATAGAGCTAAATAATAATGAGTGCAACAGAGAATAAATAGATAGAAGGTAAACAACAGAATAAATAGTGCAACAACAGAATAACCAGTATAAACTAGTGTAAACAGGAACATTTTAGCAGCTGTGGGGATTATTGCACCAATGAGAGGTAATTAATTAGTTAGTTAATTAGTTAATTAATTAATTAATTCTCAGGCCCAGGGAAAATACAATGGAAGTGTTAAGAGTTAAGTGTGTGGTCTCACCCTGAAATAGTGGAAACGGAAAGCGTCCTTCTTGTGTTTGAAGACGTAGTAGCCGAGTGCAGCCAACACCAGCAACACCACCAAGATGGTGGACACGACGGCAGTTATGTGGGCGGGGCTTGTTGTTCCATGGATTATCTTGAGACAACAGGAAGGACAAACAACAAACACACCAGGTCAAGACTTGTGTGGACTTCATCCTGCAGCTTCGCATGAGCACAAATCTGGAAATCTGCGTATGCACAAAAAAATGAGGATATACAAAATGGCACAAACCAGACAATGTGAAATTAAGTGCACCCCTCCCTCCAGTAGACCAGTCTGAAGATGATAAAAAGGATCAAAAGGTTTGGACAAGTTCCTGTTCATACAGACAAATGAAAAAGAGAAATTTAACAGGATGTGAACTCAAGACTCCTTTCCGAAGACGAGGCCTGGAAAATTATCTGGCACACAGTGGGGTTGAGGGGGGTGGGGGGCTCAGAAAACCACACTGGTAATGAGTCAAAAACATGGGGGGGGGGGGGGGGGGGGGGTGAGGTAGTAGAGCTGGAGGAAGTGTGGTCAGATCAGGTGTAAGATCTGGGCCTGATGATCTCCTCATGTCCAGATTCTCAGTTTTCCTTCTCTGATTCAGAACTTTGGTTCTTTGATTTTAGATTTTCCAATATTGATGAAGCTGAACTGACGGCAGACTTTCACGTGTGGTTGGATACAAATACTGCAGGAGATGATTCCTGATGTTTGGAGCTTCAGCGCATCTTCTCCAAGTCTCCAACAGACTGAACGTTAGGGTTAAGGTTAACCCCTAACCCTAACCCAGCACTCCTGGTCTTCCAACGTCTGTGTTGGGAACCTGAAGTCCTGTGGAGCTTTGAGAACTGCAGTATCTTCTTATGTCGTTAGAGAGCGGCGGACATGTTTGGCCATAAACTGGTGCGAGATGAGACCGAACACCACCTTCCTTTGTGTTTGTGTCCAGCAGCAGCTGCCTTCATTCATGATTGACATCCTCAGACAGCTGTTGGTGTCTGCCGCGGCCTCGTTAACCTACGCGACTGCGGCCTCGTTAACCTACGTGACCGCAGCCTCGTTAACCTACGTGACTGCGGCCTCGTTAACCTACGCGACCGCAGCCTCGTTAACCTACGTGACTGCGGCCTCGTTAACCTACGTGACCGCAGCCTCGTAAACCTACTGCGGCCTCGTAACCTACTGCGGGCCTCGTTAACCTACGGACCGCGGCCTCGTAACCTACGTGACCGCTACCTACCGGGCGGCTCGTTAACGGCCGCCCTACCGCGTGACCGCGGCCCTCGTTAACCTACGTGACGCGGCCTCGTTAACCTACGCGACCGCGGCCTCGTTAACCTACGTACTGCGGCCTCGTTAACTACGTGATGCGGCCTCGTTACCTACGTACGACTGCGACGTGATCGGCCTCGTTAACCTACGCGACTGCGGCCTCGTTAACCTACGCGACTCGCGCCTCGTTAACCTACGCGACCGCGGCCTCGTTAACCTACGTGACCGAGGCCTCGTTAACCTATGTGACCGCGGCCTCGTTAACCTACGCGACTGCGGCCTCGTTAACCTACGCGACTGCGGCCTCATTAACCTACGTGCGAGGCTCCTATGTGACCGCGGCCTCGTTAACCTACGCGACTGCGCCGACTACGCCTCGACTGCGGCCTCGTTAACCTACGCGACTGCGGCCTCGTTAACCTACGCGACTGCGCCTCGTTAACCTACGTGACTGCGGCTCGTTAACCTACGCGACTGCGGCCTCGTTAACCTACGTGACTGCGGCCTCGTTAACCTACGTGACTGCGGCCTCGTTAACCTACGTGACTGCTGCCTCGTTAACCTACGTGACTGCGGCCTCGTTAACCTACGTGACTGCTGCCATCCTCGTTACTAGATCCTTCCAGCGTTTCTCTGAACATCCTCCAGCTGCTCCAGACATCAGCTTGGTTCCTTGTCAAAGCCAGGTCAGTTTAAAATTGCTCTCCTCCAGTGGTGATTTCTGCTCTTTCAAAAAGGGGAAGCTCATAAAAATGTGTCAATTTATTTATATGTAAATATAAAAGAAAATATAATATAAAGATTTACAGAGAATGATTCATTTACAGTCAGAAATGAAGTGTTTCTCTGTAGAAATACCAACAAACAGTTGCTGCTTGTCATTCGACTTCACATGCAAAATCAGGAGCCAGAATACAGGAACCAGAATACAGGAACCAGAATACAGGAACTAGAATACAGGAACTAGAATACAGGAACCAGAATACAGGAACTAGAATACAGGAACCAGAATACAGGAACCAGAATACAGGAACTAGAATACAGGAACCAGAATACAGGAATAGAATACAGGAACCAGAATACAGGAACCAGAATACAGGAACTAGAATACAGGAACCAAAATACAGGAACCAGAATACAGGAACTAGAATACAGGAACCAGAATACAGGAACCAGAATACAGGAACCAGAATACAGGAGACAGAATACAGGAACCAGAATACAGGAACCAGAATACAGGAACCAGAATACAGGAACCAGAATACAGGAACTAGAATACAGGAATACAGGAACCAGAATACAGGAACCAGAATACAGGAACCAGAATACAGGAACCAGAATACAGGAACCAGAATACAGGAACCAGAATACAGGAACCAGAATACAGGAACTAGAATACAGGAACCAGAATACAGGAACCAGAATACAGGAATCAGAATACAGGAACCAGAATACAGGAACCAGAATACAGGAACTAGAATACAGGAACCCAGAGAATACAGGAACCAGATACAGAATACAGGAACAGGAATACAGGAACAGAATACAGGAACCAGAATACAGAGCCAGAATACAGGAGAATACCAGAATACCAGGAACAGAATACAGGAAGACAGAACAGGAACCAGAATACAGGAACCAGATACAGGAACCAGAATACAGAAACTAGAATACAGGAGCCAGAATACAGAATAGAAACAGAGCCAGAATACAGGAGCAGAATACAGAAGAATACAGAACCAGAATACAGGACCAGAATACAGGAGAATACAGAATACAGGAACCAGAATACAGGAACCAGAATACAGGAGCCAGAATACAGGAACTAGAATACAGGAGCCAGAATACAGGAACCAGAATACAGGAACTAGAATACAGGAGCCAGAATACAGGAACCAGAATACAGGAACTAGAATACAGAAGCCAAATACACCATACAGCAGAATACAGAACCAGAATACAGGCCAGAATACAGGAATAGGAATACAGGAGCCAGAATACAGAACAGAATACAGGAACTAGAATACAGGAACAGGAACAGGAACCAGAATACAAACCAGAATACAGGAACAGAATACAGGAACAGAATCAGAATACAGGAATACAGGAAGATACAGGAACCAGAATACAGGAACCAGAATACAGGAACTAGAATACAGGAGCCAGAATACAGGAACCAGAATACAGGAACCAGAATACAGGAACCAGAATACAGGAACCAGAATACAGGAACCAGAATACAGGAACCAGAATACCAGAATACAGGAGCCAGAAACAGGAACAGAATACAGGAACCAGGAATACAGGGAACCAGAATACAGAACCAGAATACAGGAACCAGAATACGAATACAAGGAAACCAGAATACAGGAATAGAAACAGAAGCCAGAATACAGGAAGACAGAGCCAGAATACAGGAACCAGAATACAGGAACCAGAATACAGGAACCAGAATACAGGAACCAGAAGAAGTCCCTGCAGCCTCGTCATCATCAGAGCTCCAAACTGTTTCAGTGTTTATTCCAGAGGGAATAAACACTTCAAACATCATTCATGGCCTCCATCCTTGACGTTTCCTCTTTAACTCATCTTGATTTGGGAAAGCTCTATCTGGTGCTCCTACAAGTAAACAACAGCGTGTTGTCATGGTTACGACTGACAACATAAGTTGAAAAGTACCAGCAGAAATCCCTCAAGCAGTGTAATATTGATTTAAAGGAAAAAGACATCTCGTCAGCTGAACCACAGACGTGCTCCAGACTGGAACAACAACCCAACCCAACAGCACTTGCCAGGGATGAAAGTTGGACATCAAAATGATGCTGTAATTATCCAGCTGTTTGCTGAAATCTGACCATCTTAAAATATCACCATAAGGCCTTTAAGGACCACATCATAACTTAAAAAATGTTTGACAGCCCACAGTTCTCTTTCTGCTGTTGGTAACCCGTTCCTCCTCCCATCCAGGAGCTTCTTCGGTCCAGACTGACTGCTGGGGAGTTTCAGTGACCCCCCATCACTGCTGTGGGTCATTAGTAGGCATGCCCCGAATTTTGAAAAAAATCAATTTAAATCGATTTTTTAAAATACGAATTGGTTTAATTAAGCCATGAATCACGATGTGGCCTCCAGGCCAGCAGAGGGCGCACTGGAGTTAAACTACATTCTTGTTCAACGTCACTACGGTGACGTGCTACGTGTGACGCGCTATGTGTGACGCGCTAGGTTTGACGCGCTATGTGTGACACGCTACGTGTGACGCGCTACGTGTGACGCGCTACGTGTGACGCGCTACGTGTGACGCGCTAGGTGTGACGCGCTACGTGTGACGCGCTACGTGTGACGCGCTACGTGTGACGCGCTACGTGTGACGCGCTACGTGTGACGCGCTACGTGTGACGCGCTACGTGTGACGCGCTACGTGTGACGCGCTACGTGTGACGCGCTATGTGTGACGCGCTACGTGTGACGCGCTATGTCGTCCTATATTCAGGACAATATGGTAAATTGGTAAAATTGGTAGCAAGTTTTTGTTCAGACATAAATAATCATGCCTTAGTTTGTGTCTGGTTTACCTCAAGAATGAAATAAAAATCATTCTCTGATGCAGTATTGAATTGGAAAGAGTATCAGAAAAGACCAGTTTAGTTCTGTTTGTATAATGTCTTAGTTTAGGCTGAAAGTAGAGTCGACTTGTTATGGACTAAAGGAAAAAAGTCTTGATCCTGTTGTGATTTATTGAAAAGAGGACAGTAGGACTATTGTAAAATTTATTTTACAAAATCAGGATCTGACAGATTTGAGAGTTGATAAAACAGATCCAAAAAAGAAAACTGATCCAAATTTTTTGTAATTTGCTGCTAGTTCTAATCTATTGTACTGAAAAAAGTGGAAGAGAAAACACTACAGTATTGTTAAAAAGTAAAAGCTGGATTTGTGGAAGAGAAATAATAATTGTACATGATTGAAATCGTGATTTGAATCGTATCGTGAGTTGAGTGAATCGTGATTGGAATCGTATCGTTAGTTGAGTGAATCGTGATTGGAATCGTATCGTGAATTGAGTGAATCGTGATTCGAATCGTATCGTGAGTTGAGTGAACCGTGATTGGAATCGTATCGTGAGTTGAGTGAATCGTGATTGGAATTGTATCGTGAGTGGAGTGAATCGTGGTGTGACTAGTCGCTAGTCAGTAGTTTACCAGGTCCTGGTCACATGGCTCCAGGTGTAAATTGTTGTAATTTTGTCAGAGTCAATATTTTACTTCTAAAAGTTGTTGTGTTTAGTTAAAAAGTCAGTTAATAAAGTTGTGAATAGTATCTGTTTTGGTATCGAAATCGAAAACTTTCTAAGCCCTCGTCTTGTTTGGGTTTAGGAAATAGAGTAAAGTAAACTCCATTACCCATCATCCTCCCTGGAAACCTGGCAGCAGTATTAAAGTACTCCAGTATTTTTGTTTGTTTTTTGCATAAACAGCAGATGAGAGTTCAGGATCTTCCAGTATTTCTTGATGGACCTGAGCTCTACAGATGTTTGAGTTCTGGGTCAGGATCTGGTCCCTGATGGTCAACAGCCATTGGCTCATCTGTGTTTGAGAGGCGGGTCTTATTGAGACTAGATTTCAGACTTACAGTATGTGAACTGGTTCATGAGATACCGAGGTGCCCACTGTAGAAAAAAATAATACATAACCCCATATTTATCTTTTAACCACCTGGTGACCACAACATCTACATCTAACTGAAATAATAACAACTAGATCCATCAAAGAGCAAATCACAGTTTATAGAAAGGATGAAGTTTCGTAATATTTGGTGTTGATTTGAGCCTCAGGATCAGGTTTCATTAACTAACTTTCACTGTTAGATTCAGGCTGAAGAGCATCTTCAGGACGAACCGGTGGTTTGGAGTGGTTTGTTCTACCAAAACCAACTGAACAACTTTTCATCAGTAAAGTCAGTGAAGTGACAGGAACCAGGAACCAGGGACCAGGAACCAGTTCTAGCACACAGTTATTGGGGTTTACAAATACAACTGTGGCATCACAACCAGGAAATGATCGTCAGAAATCATTAGGAGTCCTGGATGTTTGATTGACAACTTGACAGGAGTAGGACAACTGTCCTGATCAACAATCAACAGCTGGAGGAGCTGCCACCAGCCTGGCACCTTTCAAGACAAAAATAGACTTTTATTAAGTTGTGTCATTTTCAGTTAGCAGATTTAGGACTTTAGGAAAGTTTCTTCCACTAAATGTGCAGAAGAAGCTCATTTAGATGTTCAGCAGCCACTTAATTCTTAATTAATTTCAACCCCTACAGCAAGAAAGTGTTTTTTCTGTCTTCAGAAACCTGAAGAAGATCCACATACCTGAGTTTAAAAGAGATAATTGGCTATCTGAAGGAATAAAATAAGTTAAGGAGAGTTAGAGGTTTGAATTATTCCGCTGTGATCATCATGAATGCAGATCAGAGGAAATCATTTCCTGAAGCTGAGCAGCCATCTGCTCTCTGCCACAAACCACCCAGCAACAACACAGGCAGCCTATCAGGAAGCTGCAGAGCACAGGAGGCGGCTGCAGCAGCGCCCCCTGGTGGCTGTGTAGTCCTGCACACGTCCTGTCCTTAACCATCAGCTCCTTCATCTCAGGATCTAATCAGGCTTTTACTCTGGATTGTTCTTGAACATTATTGAGATGCAGATGCTTCAGGAGCAACTGACTGAGGACATGAAACATCCTTGACGATCCTTGATGTTCAAACCTCGGGCTGTGATTCAATGGGTCCAGCAGAAATAAAACACTGAGATTACTGGTCAAATTATACCAGCAAAGACTCAAAAACTACACGACCCACCCATGAAACCAGACAGGTAGAATTACAGGAGCAGAGCAACCAACTGAACCCTAACCCTAACCCCTAACCCTAACCCTAACCCCGCCCCCACCCTAACCCCCCCAACCCTAACCCTAACCCTAACCCTAACCCTAACCCCAACCCTATCTCTAACACTAACCTCTAACCCCTAACCCTAACCCCTAACCCTAACCCTAACCCCGACCCTTAACCCTAACCCTAACCCATTAACCTCTAACCCCCTAAACCCAACCCTAACCCCCACCCTAACCCCTAACCCTAACCCTAACCCCTACCCTAACCCTAACCCTAACCCTAACCCTAACCCCTAACCCTAACCCTAACCCCCCTAACCCTAACCCCTAACCCCTAACCCTCTAACCCCTAACCCTAACCCCTAACCCTAACCCCAACCCCTAACCCCTAACCCTAACCCTAACCCCCTAACCCTAACCCTAACCCCTAACCCCTAACCCTAACCCCTAACCCTAACCCCTAACCCCTAACCCCCCTAACCCCTAACCCTAACCCCCTAACCCTAACCTAACCCTAACCCAACCCCTAACCCTAACCCTAACCCTAACCTCTAACCCTAACCCTAAACCCTAACCCCTAAACCTAACCTCTAACCCCTATCGCCTAACCTAATGCCTAACCCCTAACCCCTAACCCTAACCCCAACCCCTAACCCCCTAACCCTCTAACCCCCTAACCCTAACCCTAACCCCTAACCCTAACGCCTACCCCTAAACCTAACCCCAACCCCTAACCCCTAACCCCTAACTCTAACCCCTAACCCTAACCCCTAACCCTAACCCCTAACCCTAATCCCTAACCCTAACCCCTAACCCTAACCCCTAACCCTAATCCCTAACCCTAACCCCTAACCCTAATCCCTAACCCTAACCCCTAACCCCCAACTTAAATGATCTTCAGAGACTGTAGCTGCTTTTCTTCACAAAATATTTCTACGATTCCAGGTCCGTTTGTAACTGGTGAACATTACATGAAGGGGAGATGGTTGTGTCTCTGAGGGCTATCCCTCCATCCTGTAACTGAGGGCAATGGTTTCTACTGATGCTCTGGTCACCTCTCACCTGTACAACACCATCACAGACACATGTACCTGCTTCAGTCCCTAGATGACTGAACAAGGGTCCAAGCAGAAGATGAGATCAGGTGCGGCATCATGCTGATCCTTCAGGTGCGGCATCATGCTGATCCTTCAGGTGTGGCATCATGCTGATCCTTCAGGTGCGGCATCATGCTGATCCTTCAGGTGCAGCATCATGCTGATCCTTCAGGTGCAGCGACATGATGATCCTCCACTGACACTGGAGCCTCTACGACGCTGGAGCATCCACCAACCAACGCTGGAGCCTCCACCAACCAACGCTGGAGCCCCCACCAACCAATGCTGGAGCCCCCACCAACCGATGCTGGAGCCTCCACCACTACATCTCATCGTCATGTCACATACTTTCAGAGACGTGCACGACTTACATGTCAGGCAACTATGAATGCTGATTCACTGACCGGAGGGGGTGGGGCCGTGAGCGGCGCCTCAATGACATGGATGATACCGTTGACCGCAGGAATGTCCCAGTCCAGGAGCAGCCGCTGGTTCACCATCTTCCAGGTCTGAGAAGAAACGACAGAAACATCTGCTCAACAGAAATAAACAGAAGTTTTCCCACACTGTAACACTGTAACATCTGTAGGTGGCGCTGAAACATCTGTAGGTGGCGCTGTAACATCTGTAGGTGGCGCTGAAACAACTTTAGATGGCGCTGAAACATCTGTGGGTGGCGCTGTAACATCTGTAGGTGGCGCTGAAACATCTGTGGGTGGCGCTGTAACATCTGTAGGTGGCGCTGAAACATCTGTGGGTGGCGCTGTAACATCTGTAGGTGGTGCTGAAACATCTGTAGGTGGCGCTGTAACATCTGTAGGAGGCGCTGAAACATCTGTAGGAGGCGCTGAAACATCTGTAGGTGGTGCTGAAACATCTGTAGGTGGTGCTGAAAAATCTGTAGGTGGCGCTGAAACATCTGTTGGTGGCGCTGAAACATCTGTAGGTGGCGCTGAAACATCTGTAGTTGGCGCTGAAACATCTGTAGTTGGCGCTGAAACATCTGTAGGTGGCGCTGAAACATCTGTAGGTGGCGCTGAAACATCTGTAGGTGGCGCTGTAACATCTGTGGGTGGCGCTGAAACCTCTGTGGGTGGCGCTGAAACATCTGTGGGTGGCGCTGAAACATCTGTAGGTGGCGCTGAAACATCTGTAGGTGGCGCTGAAACATTTGTAGGTGGCGCTGAAACATCTGTAGGTGGCGCTGAAACATCTGTATGTGGTGCTGAAACATCTGCGCTGCTATAGGTCTACGCTGCTATAGGTCTACGCTGCTATAGGTCTACGCTGCTATAGGTCTACGCTGCTATAGGTCTACGCTGCTATAGCTATAGGTCTACTATACGCTGCTATAGGTCTACGCTGCTATACGCTGCTGCTAGCGCTGCTATAGGTGCTAGGTCTACGCTGCTATAGGTCTACGCTGCTATAGGTCTACGCTGCTATAGGGTCTACGCTGCTATAGGTCTATGCTATAGGATGCTATAGGCTGCTATAGGTCTATGCTGCTATAGGTCTATGCTGCTATAGGTCTACTATGCTGCTATACGCTGCTATATACGCTGCTATAGGTCTATGCTGCTATAGGTCTACACTGCAGGGAGACACCAACATGTTCTGGGCCTTCAGATGAGGGAATGTCCCTCATGGGTGGGGCACCGATGGCTGTCCTGGCTCCTCATGGGTGACATTTTGCCCCAGGCCCATCCTTCCCTTCTTACAACCACTAACACATAACACACAAATTAAAAAAAGGGTAAGAAGTCCGGGGGTACAGGGGGACCATCCAACCTCTGCATCCTAACTACAGACACTACTGGAGGGGGAGAAACCCCTATGGCTACCAGCGCAGCATCGGGGTGGAGGATGATGTCATCTTCCTCCTCCACAGAGCTCTTTCCCACCTGGAGAAGCCCTGGAGCTCTGTGAGCATCATGTTTTTGATTTCTCCAGAGCTTTCAACTCAATACAACCTGTGCTTCTGAGGGACAAGCTGGAGCACACAGGGTGTGGGGGGAGGGGGGGGTGGGGGGGGGTGGCCGTCTTTGCTCGGCTGGGGGGGCGCATCCCCCTGGTTTCTCCCTCCTTCCTCTCTGTTGGCAGTTGGCGTGGGGGGGGGAGCTCAGCCGTCCCTGGGCTGCATTGGGTGACAGCTACTGGGGCTGCCTTTTCTGAGGTGCTGCTGTGGGCTGGGTGCGGGGGCGGGGGCCTGGTGGGTGTGGGGGGTGGGGGGCCTGGGTGAATGTGGGGGTCGGGGAATGGTCTGGGGCCTGGTGGGTGGGGGGCCTGGTGGGGTGGGGTGGGGGGTGGGGGGGGGGATGGTCCTGGTGGGCCTGTGGTGGGGTGTGGGGGCCTGGTGGGTGGTGGGGGGGGGGGCCTGGTGGGTGCCGGGGGCCTGGTGGGGGGTGGGGTGGGGGGTGGGGGCCTGGTGGGTGGGGGGGGCCTGGTGGGGGTGGGGGGCCTGGTGGGTGGGGGGTGGTGGGTGTGGGGGCCTGGTGGGGTGGCGGGGGCCGGTGGTGGGTGTGGGGGTGGGGGGGTGGGGTGGCTGGGTGCCTGGTGGGTGGGGGGCCTGGTGGGTGTGGGGGGTGTGGGGGGTGGTGGGGGTGGGGGTGGGGGGTGGGGGGTGGGGGGTGCGGGGGGGGGGTGTGGGGGTGGGGGTGGGGATGGGGGTGTGGGGGGGGTGGGGGGTGGTGGGTGGGGGGGCCTGGGGGTGTGGGGGTGGTGGGGGTGGGGGGCCTGGTGGGGGGGGGGGTGGTGGGTGGTGGGTGGGGGGCCTGGTGGTGGGTGTGGGGGTGGGGGGCCTGGGGATGGGTGGTGTGGGGTGGGGGGCCTGGTGGTGTCGGGGGTGGGGGGCCTGGTGGGTGTCGGGGGCCTGGGGGTGTGGGGGTGGGGGGATGGTCTGGCCTAGTTGTGGTTCTGACCATTACCTGATTCCCCTGTCAGTGGACGTATGTCTCTCTTTAAAGTTTAACAGCGTCATGGAAACGGCACAGATTTCATCCAGGTTGGTATCATTTTGTAGATATAAGATTAAGATTAAACGCTTACTAGAATGTTGAATTTCCCTTCTGGGATAAATAAAGTATTTTTCATTTCATTTTCATTTCATTTCATATCAGTCTGCCAGACATTTCACCAGTGTCATCAACCCTCCAAGCTCAGTGGGCGTGGCTAAAACTCTCAGTGGGCGTGGCTAAAACTCTCAGGAACAGCTGAATGTCCTTCTGACTACCTGCTGCTGCCGTGGAGTTTAGGGAGCGTCAGTAAATTACTGCGGTCAAGCAGCAGCCTCGACAAAATACACAAAGAAGCTGATGAATTAAGCCCCAAAAGTACGGCAGCATTGGTGGACTTCCTGTTTTCAAACTAAAGGCTTAAAAAATAAAAAAGAAGATCCCCGTGACCCTGTATAGGACAAAACGGATATAGATGATGGATGGATGGATAAACAGAATAAAATAATGCGATTAAAATAATACGATTAAAATAATGCGATTAAAATACTGCAATTAGAATAATGCAATAAATGTGCGATTAATCGCAAATATGAAAATCTTTCGATTGATCGCGATTGAAAAATTTAATGGACTGACACACACAAAAAAAGAAACAGCACTTGTGATTGTGGGTTTCAGTGGACTGCAGGCATGTGTGTGCGCTGACCTCATTGTTGCCGGGGGTAACGGTGAGGTTGAAGCCCAGCCTCGATGTGATGACTTCCTGCTGTCCGAGATCCTTAAATGGTCGTCTGCTGTGATTGGTTGAAATGTGATACTCTAGATCTCTTCCAGACAGAGTCTGAACAGAAAACAGGACACAAATAGATGAATTTCACTGATTCAGGAGGAAAGATTCAAACTTTCAATTTAATAAAATAATGAATTATTAAGCAGAGGGTTTTAAAAAATCTGGTTTAATCCAAAATATACTTTTTAAATGCTAGTTAACACAATTTTCTTTAAATTATTAATTTCATTGCTTCTTTGATGTGCTAATGTCTCCAGTAACAGACAAACCCCACACCATGATACAACCACTGCCATGTTTTATTGCAGGTAGGCAACATTTTCTGTGTTTTTTGTAAACATTGGTGTTGAGATTTTGTGCCCTACTGGGTTTACTGGTGTGGTCACCACTCCAACTGACTTCCAACCTTTGCAGACATTTCTGAGTTTTTTCTTAGCGCTACATCGTGTGTACTAAAGTTTAGTGGAAAACCTCTGAAGTGAGCAGCACGGTGGCTTGGTGGTTAGCAGCGTAGCCTCACAGGTACTCTCCAGGTACTTCCTCCCACAGTCCCAAAGTGTGTATCAGGTTCATTGATGATTCTAAACTGGAGTGTGTGGTTCATCATACACTCACCAGCTTCTTTATCACCTGTCCAACTGCTCATTAACACAGAACTCTAATCAGCCAATCACATAGCAGCAGCTCAATACCTTTCTTCATGTAGACATGATGAAGATGATCTGCTCACACACCAGGTGTTACTGCTGTCAGCTAAGAACAGGAAACTGAGGCTACAATTCACCGACACACCAGAACTGGACAATAGAAGATTGAATAACGTTGTCTGGTCTGATGAGTCTTGTGGTGTTGGTGTTGGTATTCTGGTGGTGGTGGGTGGGTGGTGGGTATGGTGCTGGTGTGATGGCTGGTGCTGTTGATAGTGTGATGGTGGTGTGTTGGTGTGGTGTGTTGTGTAGGGTGATGGGTGGTGTTGGTTGTGGTTGGTGGCTGGTGTGTTGGTGATGTTGTGCGTGTGGGTTAGTGTGATGGTGTGTGGTGGGGTGTTGGTGGTGTTGGTGGTTGTGGTGATGGTGTTGATGGTGGTGTGTGGTGTGATGGTGTTGGTGTGGTGGTGTGTGTGTGGTGTGTGATGTGTGGGTGGTGATGGTTGGTGTGTTGGTTGTGGGTTGGTGATGTGTGTTGGTGATGGTGGTGATGGTGGTGATGGTGTTGGTGCTTGGTGTTGTTGTTGGTGATGGTGTTGATGGTGGTGATGGTGTGTGTGTGGTGGTGTTGGTGGTGTTGGTGGTGGTGGTGGTGTGGTGCTGGTGTTGGTGTGGTGTTGATGGTGGTGGTGATGGTGGTGTGGTGGTGTGGTGTGGGTGGTTGGTGATGGGTTTGTGATGGTGGTGTGTGGTGTGGTGTGTGGTGTTGTGATGGTGTTGTTGTGGGTGTGATGTGTGATGGTGGTGATGGGGTGGATGGTGGTGGTGTTAGTGTGGTGTGGTGTTGGTGATGGTGGTGATGGTGTTGATGGTGGTGATGGATCAGAGGTGGTGTACTACGAAGCGAGATTAGAGGGTTAGCGAGGTATGTTGAGTCTAAAACCAGGATTTCCAGAACCATGAAGGTGGCTCTCTTTTAACCTGGCTAGATCACCATGGTAACTTACTCTGCTAGCTTAACCTGGTCCAGAGCAGGTTATGTGCAGAGTTTAGGCTATAAAAAGCACCGCCCTTTCACTTTCACCCAATCCTGTTGACTTTAGCGCCAGGATCAATGGAGGGAGAATATTCAGAGACCAGACTGATCCGCTGGCTTCCCATGACCATATTCTCTATGAACGCTAGAGATTTCCAGCTGAGGGAATACGTTACATTTTGTAATAGAGCCTACATTTGTAAGCTAGAGCCATATATTGATACATTTGTAATCTGTTAGAGCCAGATATTGATACGTTACATTTGTATCTGTTAGAGCCAGTATTGATACGTTACATTTGTAATCTGTAATCTTAGAGCCAGATATTGACGTTACATTTGTAATCTGCTAGAGCCAGATATGATACGTTACATGTAATCTGCTAGAGCCAGATATTGATACGTTACATTGCTGAGAGCCAGATATTGATACGTAATTTACAGATTGATATACATTGTAATCTGCTAGAGCCAGATATTGATACGTTACATTGTAATCTGTTAGAGCCAGATATTGATACGTTACATTTGTAATCTGCTAGAGCCAGATATTGGCAGCGCCACCAAACGCAGCCGTGCGCTCACAGTAGCGCAAACGGTGTGCGTTTCTTTGCGTTTCTTTGCCGCGGGAACCTACATGCATTCAGTTGGTGATGCAGAAAAATCTGAGCCAGAATACTGGAATAAAGGTTGTACTTGCTCTTACTGAACTGCTGAATATGTTTGTAGTATTCCCTGGCCATCTGCCCACGCTTCAAATAAAAGAAGCGTTTTACTAAATCAGGTAACATAAATTAATAGTCCATTATATTGATAATCAGTGTGATGTGGAATTTCATGTGAAATGTTTAATATAATTCATTCATAAGTTCCCCAGGGTGATAGAGGTACCTATTAAAGTGGCCGGTGAGTGAATATTGTATCACAGATAATATTAAATCTTAAATTAATTTCACATAGATTTAGCAAAAAACTAAAGTGATTTTCATTTATCATTCATAATGGAACAGTCAGACCTACATAATGTTTAAATCTGCTGCATTAAGTTTAAAGTTTAAGCGCTCTAAAAGAGGGAGGGAGATTAATTAAGGTGCATTAAGTGGTGAAATAAATATAACTTATGAATTTACACGATCTGCAATTTTTTGCCAGCACTCCTCTCTGGCTTTATTCACACCTACAGTGTTGCTTTTGGCCGTAAAGATTTCTTTGAAATCCTCATAGCCCTGCATTATTAAAACCTGCTCCTCCTGACTGAAATATACGGACCGCCATCTATCCATTTGATCCGGAAGAGGCGTCAAATGACGCGTCAAACGCCCCCTTTTATGTGAACGCGCACAGAGCAGAAAGCAGAAAGCCGCGGTTAACAAAGATAGTTGATAACCACCGTCGTGGTACCAGTTATCTCTGATGGAGAGTTTCAGGTTTGTTAAGCCAGCTCACCCAAAGAAAGCCTGGCTGTGTTGAACTTGCTTCGTAGTACAGCCCTCAGGTGTTGATGGTGGTGATGGTGTTGATGGCGATGTTGGTGTTGATGGTGGTGATGGTGGTGGTGATGGTGTTGATGGTGGTGTTGATGGTGGTGTTGATGGCGATGTTGGTGTTGATAGTGTTGATGGTGGTGTTGTTGGTGGTGATGGTGTTGGTGGTGATGGTGTTGGTGATGGTGATGTGCTGGTGATGGTGTTGATGGGGTTGATGGTGGTGATGGTGTTGATGGCGGTGTTGGTGTTGTTGGTGGTGATGGTGTTGGTGATGGTGTTGGTGCTGGTGGTGATGGTGGTGATGTCCTGGTGATAGTGTTGTTGATGGTGTTGATGGTGGTGATGGTGGTGATGGTGTTGATGGTGGTGTTGATGATTGTGATGGTGTTGATGGCGGTGTTGGTGTTGTTTGTGGTGATGGTGTTGGTGCTGGTGGTGATACTGTCCTAAATCCTCTTTAGTTTGGTCTGTAGTTACTCAGATTGTTTCCTCCATCAGTCTGTATCAGGATGTCACCTGCAGCTCTGTCAGGTAGTTTAATCGTTTCATGGTAGCATCAGCGTTTCATCGCTGAGACGAGACAGAACCATCGACTGTTGTTCCACCGAGACGGAAATGTGAAGTTCTGGCTGGTTCTGGTGCATCCAGACAACATAAAAGTAGCAAATATTCCTACAAATGAAACCGATTTTAACATGAACTGATGTCCTTTTTCTGCTTTGAATGAGTGTTTGTGTGATTCACCAACACTTAGTTCCACAATTCATTTATTTATTCATTATTTTCACATCAGAAATTCATGTTTGTGTGTGTTTTTCTAATTTCTTATCTCACGGTCTATTATTCCAAATCTTTTTCAGTTGTATTTACATATGAAATAAAACTCATTGTGAATGTTTTAAAGTTGAAGAAAGAGAAATGTGAACAAAAGTCCATTCAGTCAGTTCCACTGCAGTAAAATCATAACAGATATTCATCTTATCTGCTTTCAGTTTTATATTTTAATACGTTTTTACTGAGGGCTTGAGGTCGTACTTCACCTGGTTTTGTGTGAAGCCGGCGTTATGAGGAACAAACAGCGTGACTTCAGACTTCCTGTGAGACAGAACTTCAACCAGCTGTTTTCCCTCTGGAGACGAGCTGCTGTAGTCCAACAACAGCTACGAAGACCAAGAAACCACAGAGAAGTTTTCAACATTCAGAGACACTCAGGGACTCATTATAATATCTGGTTGGAAAGACTTGCTCGGTGCAGGTAAACCAGCTGATGTCAGCCAGGTGGGATGAAGGTGCTGGACAGCCAGGGTCGTTAGGCTCGTTAACTCTAACCCTGCAGCAGCCTGATGTTGAAGCAGCTGCTGATGGTATCAAACGTTTCATGTCAGGGATGGAAAGTCCATGATGGATTTCATCTCTGTTAACATTCCCTCTTTTTGACGTGAACAACCAGGTGTCTGTTTACGTTCCAGCAGTGGGTTAGGGTTTGTTTGTCTTGGAGATACAGATGTTCAGGTGCTCCAGCTGACACCAGTCAGTGGGTTGACATCACATGAAATATGACGTTACGACTCCAGTGGATATTTGACCTGGTTTACTTGTACAGGACCAATCCACAGTAGTTTAACTAAACTGATCAGGTTTTGATTCTTTTATTTCAAATCCACTGTGGAGGACTGTGAAGGTAAAATAATAGAAACTCTGTCCAGGTCCATCTGAGCACATCTGTCAGATCCAGCTGCAGAGAACCAGGGAGGGAGGGATTTAATCAGACAGAGTCTGATTTACTTCTGATTGGCTCCTTAAGCTGCTGGAGTCCAGTCGTCTCAGGGAAGTCTCCAGACCAGTAAATCTGGATGTTAAGATGACTCATGCTCCATCCCACTGTCCTCGGTGTGGGGGGGTGGAGGGTTTACTACTCATCTGGTCAGTGTTCACGACGACACTTTAAAGAGACAGGCAAGATTCACTGATGATCCCTGATGTTCGCTCAGAAGACTGTTGTTCCACCTCTCAGCCTCTGACAGAAACTGCTTACAGATAATGACTCAGCCATATATTAAAATACTTCAATAATCTATTAAACATGCAACATTTCAGAGATGTTGATTTATTTTGAAAATCCACCAGATTCTGATGCCTGACTTCCTGTAGGGTTAGGGTTAGGCCCAGAACCAGAAGAGACTGGTCCAGCAGGTCAGAGCGAACCAGAATCTGGTTCTGGTGGACCACCATCACTGACTGGAACGACAGATTCACAGCTGCTGTTTCACAACCGTCCCCGTCCTGGACCGGACCTTTAGAGACGGGGGACAAGCTCATAGTAGAGTCGCTGCTAAACCACATGGAGAAGAATCAGCAGCCATCAGGAGTTTCAGGCAGACCCAGGTCACCTCTTGGATGGCCTGGGTCTGTCTCTATGTGAGCTGGAGGAGGTGGCTGAGGAAGGAAAGGTCTGGGCTTCTGTGCTGATGCTGCTGCCCTCCAAAAAAACCAGGATCCCCTCAGATGAACCAGAACAAAAACAACATGACTCTGATGCTGTCGGGCAGGATGCTTCCACCAAACACCGAGCCCAGTCCTCAACAGTCCTGTACCTGGAGGAGCGAGGAAGATCAGCTGTGGTGTCTGTAGAAACTCCTCGTTGTCACCATCCAGACACCCGGTGATGATAAACCCACTCTGGCAGCTGTTAAAGGCCAGCGCTGCAGCTGTGCACTCACCTTGTAGAAGATGGAGAAGTTACTGTATGTGGCGAGGACGCTGGTCAGGACGCCGTTACAGAAATCTCCGTCTCCAACATAACCAGCAGGACACGTACATGAAACATCTGCAAACACACACACACCGCCGTCAGGCTCATTCACCACCAACCACAGACTGGTGGGCGTTCTCCAGCTGCTCCACCCACTAACCCTACCCCCTAACCCCTAACCCCTAACCCCTAACTCTAACCCTAACCCCTAACTCTAACCCCTAACTCTAACCCTAACCCTAACCCCTAACCCCTAACCCCTAACTCTAACCCACTTCATTTTCTTATAGCACTTGTGTTTTTACTTGTTGTCCAGTTTTTTATAGCACTTACCTCCTCTGCCCCTATTTGTAATTATTTTTTTATTTTATCCTTTCAGACTCCCATCTTTTACTTTTCGTTTTGCACCTTTTTTTACAATTCGATGGGTTTCCCTTGCTGATCTGCATGGTCCTAACTGGGACGGGACCCAGCACTCCAATAGAACTTCTCATGGTTTTAGCTATTTTAATAAAGTTTTTTATCTTTTATTTTATTTATTTATTTATCATTTATTTAATTATTTTAACCCCTGGGCCCGTCCCTTTTATTAAAAGTATCACTATTAACCTGCTTTCTTCACTCTGCCCAGTGCTCTGCCTGGGAATCGAACCCTGATCCCCGGTGGAGAAGACCACTCCATTTTCCATATCGCCATCCACCTTGACAGATCAGTAGGCCAGTGCACGTAAGTTTTAACCCAAACCCAGAACCCCAACCCTAACTCTAACCCTAACCCCTAACCCTAACCCCTAACCCTAACCCCTAACCCTAACCCTAAACCTAACCCTAACCCTAACCTAAACCCTAACCCTAACCTAACCCTAACTAACCCTAACCCTAACCCTAACCCCCCTAACTCTAACTCTAAAACTCTAACCCCTAACTCTAACCCTAACCCCTAACCCCTAACCCTAACCCCTAACTCTAACCCTAACCCCTAACTCTAACCCCTAACCCCTAACCCTAACCCCTAACTCTAACCCTAACCCCTAACCCTAACTAACAGTTTTGTCTCAGGTGAAACTGTTTTGTCTCAGGTGAACCTGTTTTGTCTCAGGTGAACCTGTTTTGTCTCAGGTGAACCTGTTTTGTCTCAGGTTTGTCTCAGGTGAACCTGTTTTGTCTCAGGTGAACCTGGTTTGTCTCAGGTGAACCTGTTTTCTCTCAGGAGAAACTGTTTTGTCTCAGGAGAAACTGTTTTGTCTCAGGTGAAACTGTTTTGTCTCAGGTTTGTCTCAGGTGAACCTGTTTTGTCTCAGGTGAACCTGGTTTGTCTCAGGTGAACCTGGTTTGTCTCAGGTGAACCTGGTTTGTCTCAGGTGAACCTGTTTTGTCTCAGGTGAACCTGTTTTGTCTCAGGTTTGTCTCAGGTGAACCTGTTTTGTCTCAGGTGAACCTGGTTTGTCTCAGGTGAACCTGTTTTCTCTCAGGAGAAACTGTTTTGTCTCAGGAGAAACTGTTTTGTCTCAGGTGAAACTGTTTTGTCTCAGGAGAAACTGTTTTGTCTCAGGTGAAACGGTTTTGTCTCAGGAGAAACGGTTTTGTCTCAGGTAAACCTGTTTTGTCTCAGGTGAAGCTGTTTTGTCTCAGGTGAAGCTGTTTTGTCTCAGGTGAAACAGTTTTGTCTCAGGTGAGCCTGTTTTGTCTCAGGTGAGCCTGTTTTGTCTCAGGTGAAACTGTTTTGTGCTGCCGTAGTACCTCTGAGCCGGTAGCAGTAGGCGTCGTACTTGCTGCTCTGGTCCACCGGGTCTTTGTACAGGACCAGGCCCACGTGGTTGTCTCCACACTTGACTGAGGGGAAGCGGGTCGGGTATCCTGCCCTCCCCCCGTCCATCCAGCCGGCCACGCAGAGATGCATCCCCAGCTGTCATCCACACAGAAACAAGCCATCACAAATCCCAGCATGCACTGCTGTTGTCAATACGGACCGTGTTGATGAGCAGGAACCAGAATCAGGGGCCTATTCAGCTGAACAGGAATAAAACATGAAGGTTTGATGAGCATCTTAGAGGCTTCAGCTCCTACCACCTGTTTGTGGTTGTCATGGTTACTACCAGGTTGCTACCAGGATGACTGTTGGTCATCCAGGTCATGGTAACCATGGTAACTCCCGGAGGTTTGAATCCAGACAGCTGGATTAAAGACTGACGAGCTTCTGCTGCTGAAATGTTGTTGAGAAGAGAAACTGCTGTTAAACCAGACCACAGTGGTCCTGAAGGCCACATCTGGAAACATCTGGTCATGGCTGCTCCTGGTCTCCACATCTGTCTTCAGCTTGTTAACACATCTGTGGTGGTCCAACGTGAACCGATGATCTGGTCTTCTGGAGAAAACTGAAGCTGTCTGTCCAGCTGGATTCATGAGATTACGAGTTTACCCGAAGATTTCTAGACCAGATGAGAGTGGTCTGGTTGTCTCTGGTTGTCTCTGGACTCTCTGGACGTCTCTGGACGTCTCTGGATGTCTCTGGACGTCTCTGGTTGTCTCTGGACGTCTCTGGACGTCTCTGGATGTCTCTGGACGTCTCTGGTTGTCTCTGCATGTCTCTGGACACCTCTGGATGTCTCTGGACGTCTCTGAACGTCTCTGGTTGTCTGTGCATGTCTCTGGATGTCTCTGGATGTCTCTGGACGTCTCTGGATGTCTCTGGATGGTGTCTCTGCATGTCTCTGGACGTCTCTGGATGTCTCTGGTCTTGGCTGGTTGTCTCTGGACGTCTCTGGTTGTCTCTGGATGTCTCTGCATGTCTCTGAACGTCTCTGAACGTCTCTGGTTGTCTCTGGTTGTCTCTGGACGTCTCTGCATGTCTCTGGACGTCTCTGGTTGTCTCTGGTTGTCTCTGGTTGTCTCTGCATGTCTCTGGACGTCTCTGGATGTCTCTGGTCGTGGCTGGTTGTCTCTGGACGTCTCTGGTTGTCTCTGGATGTCTCTGAACGTCTCTGAACGTCTCTGAACGTCTCTGGTTGTCTCTGGTTGTCTCTGGACGTCTCTGCATGTCTCTGGACGTCTCTGGTTGTCTCTGGTTGTCTCTGGTTGTCTCTGCATGTCTCTGGACGTCTCTGGTTGTCTCTGCATGTCTCTGGACGTCTCTGGACGTCTCTGGACGTCTCTGGTTGTCTCTGCATGTCTCTGGATGTCTCTGGATGTCTCTGGACGTCTCTGGATGTCTCTGGTTGTCTCTGCATGTCTCTGGACGTCTCTGGATGTCTCTGGTCGTGGCTGGTTGTCTCTGGTTGTCTCTGGTTGTCTCTGGTTGTCTCTGGTTGTCTCTGGACATCTCTGGTTGTCTCTGGACATCGCTGGACATCACTGGACATCTTTTGACGTCTCTGGATGTCTCCAGATTAAAGGCTGTTTGGTGTCAGATAAACTTCTAAACTGTCTCCTCAGACGTAGTCTAACTGTCTTCTAGACCCTCTGAGTCGTCTCCACCCAGTCTCCACTGGTGAACTCATGTCCATGTAAGAGCATCAGTTGGTTTTTATCTCTAGTGGAGCAGAGTGGACGGTCTTCTAGGAACTGCTGGTCCTGGTGGACCACCTGCTCCACGGTGATTCTGGTGGACCCCCAGTCCTGCTCCACGGTGATTCTGGTGGACCACCAGTCCTGCTCCTCGCTGGTCCTGGTGGACTTCCTGCTCCACGCTGGTCCTGGTGGACCAGCGGCTCCATGCTGGTCCTGGTGGACCACCAGTCCTGCTCCACGCTGGTCCTGGTGGACTTTCTGCTCCACGCTGGTCCTGGTGGACCAGCGGCTCCACGCTGGTCTTGGTGGACCACCAGTCCTGCTCCACGGTGGTTCTGGTGGACCACCAGTCCTGCTCCACGGTGATTCTGGTGGACCACCAGTCCTGCTCCACGGTGATTCTGGTGGACCACCAGTCCTGCTCCACGCTGGTCCTGGTGGACCACCAGTCCTGCTCCACGGTGGTTCTGGTGGACCACCTGCTCCACAGTGGTCCTGGTGGACCACCAGTCCTGCTCCACGGTGGTTCTGGTGGATCACCAGTCCTGCTCCACGCTGGTCCTGGTGGACCCCAGTCCTGCTCCTCGCTGGTCCTGGTGGACTTCCTGCTCCACACTGGTCCTGGTGGACCAGCGGCTCCACGCTGGTCCTGGTGGACCACCAGTCCTGCTCCACGGTGATTCTGGTGGACCACCAGTCCTGCTCCACGGTGGTTCTGGTGGACCACCAGTCCTGCTCCACGCTGGTCCTGGTGGACCACCAGCTCCACACTGGTCCTGGTGGACCACCAGTCCTGCTCCACGCTGGTCCTGGTGGACCACCAGCTCCACACTGGTCCTGGTGGACCACCAGTCCTGCTCCACGGTGGTTCTGGTGGACCACCAGTCCTGCTCCACGGTGGTCCTGGTGGACCACCAGTCCTGCTCCACGGTGGTTCTGGTGGACCACCAGTCCTGCTCCACGGTGGTTCTGGTGGACCACCAGTCCTGCTCCACGCTGGTCCTGGTGGACCACCAGTCCTGCTCCACGGTAGTTCTGGTGGACCACCAGTCCTGCTCCACGCTGGTCCTGGTGGACCAGCGGCTCCACGCTGGTCTTGGTGGACCACCAGTCCTGCTCCACGGTGGTTCTGGTGGACCACCAGTCCTGCTACTCGGTGGTCCTGGTGGACCAGTCATGATTGGTTTATTAATTAGACTCACTGCTGCTGACGAGTGTTCTGGTGGTTCTAGAAATAATCGGAGCCGTGTGGAAAACCTTAAATATTTAGACAACAGGTGAACGGTTCCTCCGTAACTTGAATGGTTGAGTTCGACAGAAAGGTTCAGCATCTTAGTTTTGATTCAGGGTAGATCTGTAGGTGTTAGCGTTAATGTGAAGGTGTTGCTGGACCTGCTGTGCGTCTCCCAGCTGCTTGAAGGTGGCCAGCGTGGCGTCCTCGGCCCGGCAGGCGGCATCAGCCTCGCTGAAGTTCATCTTGTACTTCCCTTCAGGTGAGCGCAGGTGGAAGACTCCAGCGGTGTTGGCTGTGGAGGAAGAACCATGTTAGCTTTATCTCTGAATGGTCCAGGACAGCAGATGCATCTCTACCAGTAACAGATAAATGAACGGAGCCTGAGGAACATCTGCTCTCTGATTGGCTGAGAGGTGATCATGGCCCATTAGCAGTTAATTCAGAGGTATCATACCTGAAGAGTGAATCATCTGTTCTTATTAATTAATATCTAACAAGCTTTAACTAACGAGTTCTGGTCCTTAAAGGAAGGTTCATTTAGATCAACACTAAGCCTAACCGTCTGTTACTAGATGGTCAAGGTGTTAAACCTGTATGACCTGTAGACCTGTATGACCTGTACGACCAGTACACCTGTACAACCTGTTGACCTGTAGACCTGTAAGACCTGTATGACCTGTAGACCCGTAGGACCTGTATGACCTGTACGACCTGTACGACCTGCAGACCTGTACGACCAGTACACCTGTACAACCTGTTGACCTGTAGACCTGTAGACCTGTAGGACCCGTAGACCAGTACACCTATAGACCTGTAGACCTGTATGACCAGTACACCTGTAGACCTGTATGACCTGTAGGACTTGTAGACCAGTACACCTGTAGACCAGTACACCTGTATACCTGTACACCTGTAGAGCTGTACGACCTGTAGGACCAGTAGGCCTGTAGACCAGTACACCTGTAGACCAGTACACCTGTAGACCAGTACACCTGTAGACCAGTACACCTGTAGAGCTGAGACCTGTGGACCTGTAGGACCTGTAGACCAGTACACCTGTAGACCAGTACACCTGTACGACCTATAGACCTGTAGACCAGTACACCTGTAGACCTGTAGACTGTATGACCTGTAGACCTGTAGACCTGTACGCCCTGTAGACCTGTACGACCTGTAGACCTGTAGACCAGTACACCTGTAGACCTGAGACCTGTAGACCTGTACACCTGTAGACCTGTACGACCTGTAGACCTGTAGACCTGTAGACCTGTAGACCAGTACACCTGTAGACCAGTACACCTGTACGACCTGTAGACCTGTACGACCTGTAGGACCTGTAGACCAGTACCCCTGTATACCTGTAGGACCTGTAGACCAGTACACTTGTAGACCAGTACACCTGTACGACCTGTAGACCAGTACACCTGTAGACCTGTAGACCTGTAGACCTGTAGACCTGTAGACTGTAGACCTGTAGACCTGTAGAACCTGTACGACCTGTAGACCTGTAGACCTGTAGACCTGTAGACCTGTAGACCTGTACACCTGTAGACCAGTACACCTGTAGACCAGTACGACCTGTAGACCTGTAGACCTGTAGGACCTGTAGACCAGTACACCTGTAGACCTGTAGGACCTGTAGACCAGTACACTTGTAGACCAGTACACCTGTACGACCTGTAGACCTGTAGGACCTGTAGACCAGTACACCAGTAGACCTGAGACCTGTAGGACCTGTAGACCAGTACACCTGTAGACCAGTACACCTGTACGACCTGTAGACCAGTACACCTGTAGACCCTGTAGGACCTGTACGACCTGTAGACCTGTAGGACCTGTAGACCAGTACACCTGTACGACCTGTAGACCAGTACACCTGTAGACCTGTAGACCAGTACACCTGTAGACCTGTACACCTGTAGACCTGTAGACCAGTAAACCTGTAGACCAGTACACCTGTAGACCAGTACACCTGTAGACCTGTACACCTGTAGACCTGTAGGCCAGTACACCTGTAGACCAGTACACCTGTATGACCTGTAGACCCGTAGGACCTGTAGCCCAGTACACCTGTAGACCTGTACACCTGTAGACCAGTACACCTGTACACCTGTAGCCCTCTGGGTTCACTTTAAAAGCTGTTGTGTTGTAAATGTTCTCTGTTCTGACTCAAAACTGCTTTGGTCCCAAACGAAGGTTTACACTCGTCACCATCTAATAACAGACTATTAATTAACTATTAATAACAGATAATTATTTATCAGAGGGCGTTAGTGTGCAGATGGGCACAGGTGTGCTACCACCATAATTAAAGCCATCCCAGATGTGTTACCATGGTAATGCAGGTCCTTGCAGGTGGCCACGGGGGCGCAGCCTCCATTATCTTCTAGACAACGGTCAACAGGGGGCAACACTTTCTGCAGACACTGGACTCCATTACCCACGTACCCCGGCAGGCACTCGCACTCGCGCTCGTTCTGAAGGAAACACATTATTGATCAGAGTCGTTAGTTATTGATCCTGTTCTAACAGGTTCATGAAGTAAAAAGGTGGATCTCTGTCAGTGGTGTTAAAAACAAGAATAAACAAGAAAGAAAGAAATTAAGATAAAAGGATTTTACTCACTGGACCAGTGAACCTGCAGGAAGCAAAATCACTGCAGCCGCCGTTTGGTTCCTCGACACATCTGGACACAAACATCTGGGTCAAACCAACTTCTACAGGACCAAGCCAGAGGTGAAACATCTGGGACTGAGATGTCTTGCTCACCTGTTAATGGGCTGGCAGGAAAAGCCGTCTCCTTGGTAACCGCTGCGGCAGGTGCAGTTGACGAGCAGTCCTGTCTGGTTACAGTGTGCGTTCAGGTGACAGCCGCCGTTGTATTCAGAGCAGAGATCTGGAGCTGCAGAGGTCAGAGGGTCATGTGAGCTCCACAACCGTGACAGAAACGACTTCTTCCTGTTGGGACTGTCCGCTGGGGGCCTGGACCGGCCTGGACCGGCCTGGACCGGCCTGGACCGGCCTGGATGGCCTGGATCGGCCTGGATCGGCCAGGATGGCCTGGATCGGCCTGGATCAGCCAGGACGGCCTGGACCAGCCTGGATCAGCCTGGATTGGCCAGGATCTGCCAGGATGGCCTGGATCGGCCTGGATTGGCCTGGATTGGCCTGGATCAGCCAGGACAACCTGAATCAGCCTGGACCGGCCAGGACTGCCTGGATCGGCCTGGATCAGCCAGGATGGCCTGGACCGGCCAGGACGGCCTGGACCGGCCTGGATCAGCCTGGATCAGCCAGGATCAGCCTGGACCGCGTGGATCGGCCTGGATCTGCCAGGACAACCTGGATCAGCCTGGATGGCCTGGATCAGCCTGGATTGGCCAGGACGGCCTGGATCAGCCAGGATGGCCTGGATCAGCCTGGATTGGCCAGGACCGGCCAGGACTGCCTGGATCAGCCAGGATGGCCTGGACCGGCCTGGATCAGCCTGGATCAGCCAGGACAACCTGGATCAGCCTGGATTGGCCAGGACGGCCTGGATCGGCCAGGATGGCCTGGACCGGCCTGGATCGGCCAGGACGGCCTGGATCGGCCAGGATGGCCTGGATCAGCCTGGATCGGCCAGGACGGCCTGGATCGGCCTGGACCGGCCAGGACGGCCTGGATCGGCCTGGACCTGCCAGGACGGCCTGGATCGGCCTGGATCGGCCAGGATGGCCTGGACCTGCCTGGATCAGCCTGGATTGGCCAGGACGGCCTGGATCGGCCTGGATCAGCCTGGATTGGCCAGGACGGCCTGGATCAGCCTGGATCGGCCAGGACGGCCTGGATCGGCCAGGACGGCCTGGATCGGCCTAGATCAGCCAGGGCGGCCTGGACCAATCTGGATCGGCCTGGACCAGCCTGGACCGGCCTGAATCGGCCTGGATCTGCCAGGATGGCCTGGATCAGCCTGGATCGGCCAGGATGGCCTGGACCAGCCTAAATCGGCCTGGATCGGCCAGGATGGCCTGGATCGGCCTGGATCAGCCAGGACAGCCTGGACCAGTCTGGATCAGCCTGGATCGGCCTGGACCACCTGGATCGGCCTGGACCAGCCTGAATCGGCCTGGACCAGCCTGGACCGGCCTGAATTGGCCTGGATCAGCCAGGATGGCCTGGACCAGCCTGGACCACCTGGATCGGCCTGGACCAGCCTGGACCAGCCTGGACCGCCTGGATCGGTCTGGATCGGTCTGGATCAGCCTGATGAACTCTAATAGTTCATCTGGATGAACTAGAAGAGTCTGGACACGTAAACGTGACGGAAACACCGCCACATCAATCACATGATCACACGCTCTCCCGCTGTTAGAGGCTCGACTGACATCATTTCCAGTCATTCCTTCATCTAAATCATGAGGAGGAGGAAACCAGCTCAGACCTGAACAGCAGCTGTTTATCTGAGCCACAGCTGGGTCACTCTGATCTAAGAAGGTCTATGAAGGTCTCTTCTGCTCAGAAAGTTTCCTTTTTCAGGCAGTAATTATTCTAAATGGCAGCAGCTCTGCTTGGTTTGGTTGTTACGCTGCTGCAGAAATCAGGATTTCTGTCTGATCAACACTCACGGGGCGCTGGGCTGCAGAAGGTCCCATTCCCCTGAAATCCAGCTCTACACTGACAACCAACACCTGGCACACAGTCGGCCTGGACGTGGCACCGCCGGCACTCTGCTGGGATCGAACCTGGACAGATGATGGACACATGAGGAGGACGAAGAGACAAATAAGATCCTTTAGAAGTTCTGCAGGTACATCAATGTGTTCAGATCATTAGCACAGATCACGCTATAAACACGTACTGGAGATTCCTTCTTTCTGCCTCCACTATCCAGCTGTGACCATCCAGCTGTGACTATCCAGCTGTGACTATCCAGCTGTGACTATCCAGCTGTGCACAGTGAAGACCAACAATCCCCCTGCAGGGTTAAACACTGTCCTGGTTTCACAAACCAGGACACTGGTTTATATATATATATATATATATATAATATATATATATATATACATATATATATATACACATATTATTATCGGATAAATAAATTATTTTTTCATTTCATCTAATCTAATCTGCCACAGCATATATATATATATATATATATATATATATATATATATATATATATATATATATATATATATATATATAGCTGATGGCAGCTGATGCAGCTGATGCAGCTGATGCAGCTGATGAGCAGCTGATGCAGCTGTGGCAGCTGATGCAGCTGATGCAGCTGTGGCAGATGTGGCAGATTCAGGTTCGGACCCCCTGAGGAGGAAACTCACCAACGTCGGTCTGGCAGCGGTCACCTTCCCAGCCCGGCCTGCAGATACACTGTCCGGTCCCGTCGACGCCCTCGTCACATCGTCCCTGCGTCCCACAGCTGCAGGCTGACAGACAGCAGAGGGGGACGTCCCTGCATCAGTCTGGTTCTGGAGCTCCTCAGAGCTTCATGAACTCGCTTCACTACATCAGAACCGGCAGAGTCACCGGACCGTTCAAGGACGGGTTTATTTCACAGCAGCAGAAACTCCTGCATCTCCCAGGAAGAAACCTGAGACCGAAGCGGCTGACTGCCTGCAGCTGTTCAGTGATTTACAGCTGCTGAGTGAAGACAGCTGGCCAGTCTGTCCTCACATCCAATCACAGTGATGGTGAGACGCAGCGTTGCTATGGTGACATACAGCTGGTGAGCTTCTTTTCTTTTCTTTTTTTAAGGGTTAGGGGTTAAGTAAAGACCAGATTTGAATCCAACTGGATGCGGAGCCTGTTCAACTCTTCCAGAACATCTTTACTTTGATCATTTAATCTTTGTATTTTCTTCCATCCAATCAGAAGACAGGACAACTGATGGAGGCTCGTCATGATGCTTGAGCCAGAGAGGAGAAGACTTTGATTAATGAACTAATCGTGCTGTTATCATTTCTGTGCTAACACAGGGCTGCTCCAGATGAGGCTACCAACAGGTCCTGAGGAGAACCAGGCCGGTCCAGGGTCCGTCCCTGATGCTCTCCACCACTCTGACATGTTCCAGGACTAATGGAGGTTTTTTTCACCAATGTGGTGCCAGGGCTAGTCCAGACCTAGTTCCAAACTTAGAGCCAGTTTTTTGTTTTTTAACCCCCAACCATGAAGAAATTACCAGTGCAGATCCAGGAGAACTGGTGCTAGGCTGGAACCAGAACCTTACTGGGTCAGAAACAAGAACCAGTCACGTCAGGGGTTGGTCATCAGGGTTGGTGGTCAACAGCGTTGGTCACCAGCAGTGGTCACCATCGTTGGTGGTCACAAGCAGTGGTCACCAGCAGTGGTCACCAGCAGTGGTGGTCACCATCACTGGCGGTCACAAGCAGTGGTCAGCACCAGTGTTGGTCACCAGCAGTGGTCACCATCGTTGGTGGTCACCAACAGTGGTCACCAGCAGTGGTCACCAGCAGTGCTGGTCACCATCACTGGCGGTCACAAGCAGTGGTCAGCACCAGTGTTGGTCACCAGCAGTGGTCACTATCGTATGTAGTCACCATCGTTGGTGGTCACTAGCGTTGGTCACAAGCGTTGGTTGTCACTAGCGTTTGTGGTCACTAGCATTGGTGGTCACCAGCAGTGGTCACTACCGTATGTAGTCACCATTGTTGGTGGTCACTAGCGTTGGTCACCAGTAGTGGTCACCATCGTTGGTGGTCACCACCAGTGGTGGTCACCATCACTGGCGGTCACAAGCAGTGGTCACCATCATTGGTGGTCAACAGCGGTGTTGGTGACCAGCGATGTTCACCAGCTGTGGTGGTCACCAGCTGTGGTGGTCAACAGCATTGGTCACCAGCAGTGGTGGTCAACAGCGGTGGTGGTGACCAGCGATGTTCACCAGCTGTGGTGGTCACCAGCTGTGGTGGTCAACAGCAGTCGTGGTCACCAGCTGTGGTGGTCACCAGCTGTAGTGGTCACCAGCTGTAGTGGTCACCAGCGGTGGTGGTCAACAGCAGTGGTGGTCACCAGCAGTGGTGGTCAACAGCGGTGGTAGTCAACAGCAGTGGTGGTCACCAGCTGTGGAGGTCACCAGCTGTAGTGGTCACCAGCTGTAGTGGTCACCAGCGGTGGTGGTCAACAGCATTGGTCACCAGCAGTTGTGGTCAACAGTGGTGTTCAACAGCATTGGTGGTCAACAGCGGTGGTGGTCACCAGCAGTGGTCAGCAGCATTGGTCACCAGCAGTGGTGGTCACCAGCTGTAGTGGTCACCAGCGGTGGTGGTCAACAGCATTGGTCACCAGCAGTGGTGGTCACCAGCAGTGGTGGTCAACAGCGGTGGTGGTCAACAGCAGTGGTGGTCACCAGCTGTGGAGGTCACCAGCTGTAGTGGTAACCAGCGGTGGTGGTCAACAGCATTGGTCACCAGCAGTTGTGGTCAACAGTGGTGTTCACCAGCATTGGTGGTCAACAGCGGTGGTGGTCACCAGCAGTGGTGGTCACCAGCTGTAGTGGTCACCAGCGGTGGTGGTCAACAGCATTGGTCACCAGCAGTGGTGGTCAACAGCGGTGGTGGTCAACAGCAGTGGTGGTCACCAGCTGTGGAGGTCACCAGCTGTAGTGGTCACCAGCGGTGGTGGTCAACAGCATTGGTCACCAGCAGTGGTGGGTCAAACAGCGGTGGTGGTCACCAGCAGTGGTGGTCACCAGCTGTGGTGGTCACCAGCTGTAGTGGTCACCAGCTGTAGTGGTCACCAGCGGTGGTGGTCAACAGCAGTGGAGGTCACCAGCTGTAGTGGTCACCAGCTGTAGTGGTCACCAGCGGTGGTGGTCAACAGCAGTGGAGGTCACCAGCTGTAGTGGTCACCAGCGGTGGTGGTCAACAGCATTGGTCACCAGCAGTTGTGGTCAACAGTGGTGTTCACCAGCAGCATTGGTGGTCAACAGCGGTGGTGGTCACCAGCAGTGGTCAGCAGCATTGGTGGCACCAGCAGTGTGGTGGTCACCAGCAGTGGTGGTCACGGTGGCAGCAGTGGTGGTCAACAGCAGTGGTGGTCACCAGCAGTGGTGGTCACCAGCTGTAGTGGTCACCAGCGGTGGTGGTCAACAGCATTGGTCACCAGCAGTGGTGGTCACCAGCGGTGGTGGTCAACAGCGGTGGTGGTCAACAGCAGTGGTGGTCACCAGCTGTGGAGGTCACCAGCTGTAGTGGTCACCAGCGGTGGTGGTCAACAGCATTGGTCACCAGCAGTTGTGGTCAACAGTGGTGTTCACCAGCATTGGTGGTCAACAGCGGTGGTGGTCACCAGCAGTGGTGGTCACCAGCGGTGGTGGTCCAGCAGTGGGTGGGTCACCAGCTGTGGTGGTCACCAGCTGTAGTGGTCACAGCTGTAGTGGTCACCAGCGGTGGTGGTCAACAGCAGTGGAGGTCACCAGCTGTAGTGGTCACCAGCGGTGGTGGTGGTCAACAGCATTGGTCACCAGCTGTGGTGGTCACCACTGTAGTGGTCACAGTGTAGTGGTCACCAGCGGTGGTGGTCAACAGCATTAGTCACCAGCAGTGGTGGTCAACAGCGGTGGTGGTCAACAGCAGTGGTGGTCACCAGCAGTGGTGGTCACCAGCTGTAGTGGTCACCAGCGGTGGTGGTCAACAGCATTGGTCACCAGCAGTGGTGGTCACCAGCAGTGGTGGTCAACAGCGGTGGTGGTCAACAGCGGTGCTGGTCACCAGCGTTGTCACCAGTTGGTCACCAGTGGTGGTCAACAGCTGTGGAGGTCACCAGCTGTAGTGGTCACCAGCTGTAGTGGTCACCAGCGGTGGTGGTCAACAGCATTAGTCACCATAAGTTGTGGTCAACAGTGGTGTTCACCAGCAGTGGTGGTCACCAGCATTGGTCACCAGCGTTGGTGTCACCAGTGGTGGTCAACAGCGGTGGTTAACAGCGGTGATCACCAGCAGTGGTGGTCACCAGCTGTAGTGGTCACCAGCGGTGGTGGTCAACAGCATTGGTCACCAGCAGTTGTGGTCAACAGTGGTGTTCACCAGCATTGGTGGTCAACAGCGGTGGTGGTCACCAGCAGTGGTGGTCACCAGCTGTAGTGGTCACCAGCGGTGGTGGTCAACAGCATTGGTCACCAGCAGTGGTGGTCAACAGCGGTGGTGGTCAACAGCAGTGGTGGTCACCAGCTGTGGAGGTCACCAGCTGTAGTGGTCACCAGCGGTGGTGGTCAACAGCATTGGTCACCAGCAGTGGTGGTCAACAGCGGTGGTGGTCACCAGCAGTGGTGGTCACCAGCTGTGGTGGTCACCAGCTGTAGTGGTCACCAGCTGTAGTGGTCACCAGCGGTGGTGGTCAACAGCAGTGGAGGTCACCAGCTGTAGTGGTCACCAGCTGTGGTGGTCACCAGCTGTAGTGGTCACCAGCGGTGGTGGTCAACAGCAGTGGAGGTCACCAGCTGTAGTGGTCACCAGCTGTAGTGGTCACCAGCGGTGGTGGTCAACAGCAGTGGAGGTCACCAGCTGTAGTGGTCACCAGCGGTGGTGGTCAACAGCATTGGTCACCAGCAGTTGTGGTCAACAGTGGTGTTCACCAGCATTGGTGGTCAACAGCTGTGGTGGTCACCAGCAGTGGTCAGCAGCATTGGTCACCAGCAGTTGTGGTCACCAGCAGTGGTGGTCAACAGCAGTGGTGGTCAACAGCAGTGGTGGTCACCAGCAGTGGTGGTCACCAGCTGTAGTGGTCACCAGCGGTGGTGGTCAACAGCATTGGTCACCAGCAGTGGTGGTCACCAGCGGTGGTGGTCAACAGCGGTGGTGGTCAACAGCAGTGGTGGTCACCAGCTGTGGAGGTCACCAGCTGTAGTGGTCACCAGCGGTGGTGGTCAACAGCATTGGTCACCAGCAGTTGTGGTCAACAGTGGTGTTCACCAGCATTGGTGGTCAACAGCGGTGGTGGTCACCAGCAGTGGTGGTCACCAGCGGTGGTGGTCAACAGCATTGGTCACCAGCAGTGGTGGTCAACAGTGGTGGTGGTCACCAGCTGTGGTGGTCACCAGCTGTAGTGGTCACCAGCTGTAGTGGTCACCAGCGGTGGTGGTCAACAGCAGTGGAGGTCACCAGCTGTAGTGGTCACCAGCGGTGGTGGTCAACAGCATTGGTCACCAGCTGTGGTGGTCACCAGCTGTAGTGGTCACCAGCTGTAGTGGTCACCAGCGGTGGTGGTCAACAGCATTAGTCACCAGCAGTGGTGGTCAACAGCGGTGGTGGTCAACAGCAGTGGTGGTCACCAGCAGTGGTGGTCACCAGCTGTAGTGGTCACCAGCGGTGGTGGTCAACAGCATTGGTCACCAGCAGTGGTGGTCACCAGCATGGTGGTCACCAGCAGTGGTGGTCAACAGCGGTGGTGGTCAACAGCGGTGCTGGTCACCAGCGTTGGTGTCACCAGTGGTGGTCAACAGCTGTGGAGGTCACCAGCTGTAGTGGTCACCAGCTGTAGTGGTCACCAGCGGTGGTGGTCAACAGCATTAGTCACCATAAGTTGTGGTCAACAGTGGTGTTCACCAGCAGTGGTGGTCACCAGCATTGGTCACCAGCGTTGGTGTCAACAGTGGTGGTCAACAGCGGTGGTTAACAGCGGTGATCACCAGCAGTGGTCACCAGCGATGGTCGCTAGCAGTGAACACCAACTTCAACAACCTTTGTAAAGACGGGCTGGTGATGTTCAGGCTCTGGTTCTGAAGGAGAACTCTTGTATCTGGGCCCTCTGTGGACAGTGGTCTTCAACAGAACCTCAGCATTCAGTAAAGGAGGTTCAAAGTTGGTTCTGTAGTGTGTCTGTGTATGGAATAGAACACCAGAACCAGCTCTGAACTGGATGGAGGACCAACCCATATATGAGGGCTGGGTCTGGACTGAAGACCCTGCAGCAGAACTGTTCACCAGGTACCACCAGGTACCACCAGGTACCACCAGGTACCAGCAGGTACCAGCAGCTCTGATTGTAAACAGAACTGTTTTCACTCTTCAAAAACAACTAAAATGAGTTGATGTGTTTTCGTCTTCAGACTGGACTCTGGACTGGACTGGACTCTGATGTACCTGTGCAGTTGGAGCCATAGTAACCACTGGCACACGAGCCACAGAGTCAGTCCTCTGAATCCTTTATGGCACCTGCAGGATCCTGAGCCACGAACACCATCATCACAGTCACCATGGTTACCACAGGGGGCTTCAACACCACCTGGACACACTGGAGGACAGGACATCAGTCAAACCTGAGACCCGTCCATGTGGACAGAAGAGCTTCATCTTCCTACCCTGGCAGTCTCGGCCGTAGTGGTTTTTGCAGCACTTCTGGACCCAGGAAGGAAACTGACAGACCCTCTTACATCCAGACCGGCTGAAGAGAGGATGGTAGTCCAGGTCCCCGTACCAGCGCGAGTATCCTCCGTACCGGGGACGGTTCCTGAAACACTTGTCTGTCCTCCCCTGCAGGGACGAAGAACGTTATTACCCCTGTAGACACTCCAGAAGGTTCCAGCTAAAGACCAGTCTCACCGTGTCCATGTGTCTCAGAGGGCAGAGTGGAGGACTGATGCAGGTCCCACAGCGTCCCTGAAACAATTCAGCACAGGAACCTCAATTAATTACTGACAATTACTATTAATATATACCAATAATTAACAGATTTACTTCTACATAATATATTGTTTCTTTAATTAAGCTTTAATTATAATAGCTATATTGAAAAATATTTTCTTGAGGGTCTCTAGACCCTTGTCTCTAGACCCTGGTCTCCTGACCCTGGTCTCCAGACCCCATGGTTTACAAACTCTGGGCTCTGGCAGGTTTACTGGTGGTTCCTGGAGTTTCCAGCAGTAGAACCAGAGACAGAACCTTCAGGTATCAGCTCCAGAACCAGTCAGCCACCCTCTTTACCTTTACGGTTACATTTAACTATCATCTTCACAGAAAAGGACATTTTTTAAAGGGTCACTTCAGTGGTGATGTGAAGACTCTTCTAGAATGTTTATGTGGTTATTATTGTCCTCTCAGACCTCCAACCACCCCTGGTTCTGGTTCTGAACCAGGTTTTTCTCCACTGCTCAGGATGGAGGACTGACCCAAAGAGAAGATCTGATCAATCTGATGGATTCTTTACCCTGTGGGATGGCTTTTATGAATTACTGTTACACTTTTTGAGCTCATCTGAACTATAATGAACTGAATTATGAATATTAATGAGCAGGGTTCTGCATTAATGACTTAATTACACTGAATTCAGCATAAATACTGGACTCTGGAGCAACGTCACATGGTAGAATGAGTCCAGAGTCCAACCATCATGCTTCAGACGTGGACACAGAGGTCAGTAGAGACTTACACAGTTGACCCTAGTGGTCAGGAGAGGAACTGCAGCCTCTAGCGGTAAGTTTATATAGTTGATATATATAGTTATATAGTTAATTAGTGGTTTGTTAGTGTGTCTGCTGCAGGCCATCGTGACCACTGAGGTCTGTGGATTAAAGGGGTCTCAGCTCCAGTACTGGGGTCAGGGGAACTGACGTAAGTGGTGGTGTTGTCCACGCTGTCACAGAACGCTCCCAGGCCCGGCGGCTCCAGCAGCTGGTCGATGCCAAACGCCACGCCCTCTTTAAAGGTCAGGTAGCGCTGCACCAGCTTGGCTGCGTTCTCGTTAATCAGGATTGCTCCCTGAAGACAGACAGACAGAACCTTTCAGATGGTTTTACAAGCAGAGAGCCAGAATCGACACCTGGAGCAGGTAACTCAGTGAGGTTCTGTTTGCTTCCTTCTTTCATCATCAACATGTCAGTGCTTTGATCAGCGGCAGCTGCTGTAACTATGGCAACATTCAGAGGCAGCACAGCTGGGTTTCTGGGTCGAGGGTGTGTTTTCTCACCACCAGGGTCTTGTCACAGCTGAACTTGATGGTGGATCCATGCAAGGTCCGGTACGATGAGGATCTGCTCGGTCGACCGTTACCCATCAGCTACACAGAGACACAAACAGTCAGGGATGTTCAGAGATCAGAGTCTGGTTCCTGGACACCGTGGTGACCGGATCACCAGCAGCTCCGCCTCCGAGGCATGTCAGGGTCCAGACATCCAAGCTGCTCTGCTATTTTTGTGGCCTAATTTTCCTCCACTTTCTTCTGTCCTAAAAAACATCTGGACAGCAAAAATTAGACATTGTTCACAGATGCAGGGAGGATCTTCAACATCTAACCTCTAACCAACATCTAACAACGCAAACGCTAACCGCAAAACACAAACCGCTAACAACATCTAACCTCTAACCAACACTAATCATCTAACATCTAACCCAACTAAGCAACATCTAACCGCTAACAACGAACCCTAACAACTCTAACCAACATCTAACCCGAAGCAACTAACCAACACACTAACCTCGAAGCAACATCGAAAACCTCGAATCAACATCTAACCGCGAATCAAAGCTAACCGCTAACCAACATCTAACCGCGAACCAACATCTAACCTCTAACCAACTCTAACCTCTAACCAACCGAACCTCTAACCAACATCTAACCGCTAACCAACATCTAACCGCTAACCAATCTAACCAACAACATCTAACCTCTAATCAAAACCTCGCGAACTCTAACCAAACATCAAACCTCTAACCAACATCTAACCGCGAATCAACCAACGAACCGCAACCAACAGCAACCTCTAAATCAACATCTAACCGCTAATCAACATCTAACCTCTAACCAACATCTAACCTCTAACCAACATCTAACCTCTAACCAACATCTAACCTCTAACCAACATCTAACCTCTAACCAACATCTAACCTCTAACCCAACATCTAACCCTAAACACCTAACCCAGCTAACAACAGCTAACCGCTAACCAACATCGAACCCTAACCAACATAACTAACCCTAACAAACATCAACAACATCTAACAACTCTAACCTAACTCTAACATCTAACCGCTAATCAAACATCTAACCTCTAACCAACATCTAACTCTAACCCAATCAACATCTAAAGCGAACCAACATCTAACCGCTAACCAACATCTAACCTCTAACCAACTCTAACCCTAAAACAACATCTAACCTCTAACCAACATCTAACCTCTAACCAACACACCTCTAACCAACATCTAACCACAAATCTAACCCATCTAACCCAAATCAACATCTAACCGCTAATCAACATCTAACCTCTAACCAACATCAACCTCTAATCAATCTAACCTCTAAAACCAACATCTAACCTCTAATCAACATCTAACCTCTAAACACATCTAACCGCTAACCAACATCTAACCTCTAACCAACATCTAACCTCTAACCAACATCTAACCTCTAACCAACATCTAACCTCTAACCAACATCTAACCTCTAACCAACATCTAACCGCTAATCAACATCTAACCTCTAACCAACATCTAACCTCTAACCAACATCTAACCGCTAATCAACATCTAACCGCTAATCAACATCTAACCGCTAATCAACATCTAATCTAACCAACTCTAAAAAACCAACCGCTAACCAAACAGCGAACCGCGAACCAACATCAACCGCGAAGCAACAGCAACCGCGAAGCAAACATCTAACCGCGAACCAACAGCTAACCTCTAACCAACATCTAACCTCCAACCTAAAACAACCGCGAACCAAACCCTAACCAAACATCGAACCTCTAACCAACACCGCTAACCAACATCTAACCGCTAACAAAACAGCGAACCCTAACCAACATCTAACCGCGAACCAAACACGAACCTCGAACCAAGCGAACCTACCGAACCCAAAGCAAACACTAATCTAAGCAACAGCTAACCGCTAACCAACATCTAACGCTAACCAACACTCTAATCTCTAATCAACATCTAACCTCTAACCAACATCTAACCGCTAATCAACATCTAAACCGCTAACCAAACTAATCTAACCTCTAACCAACATCTAACCTCTAATCAACATCTAACCGCTAATCAACATCTAAACATCTAACAAATCTAACCTAACATCTAACCGCTAATCAACATCTGTGGCATCTGTGGCTGTGGCTCAGGTGGTAGAGAGGGTTGTCCGGTAACCGGAAAGTTGCCGGTTCAATTCCCATGCTCCCCTGGCTACATGTCAAAGTATCCCTGAGCAAGATACTGAACCCCAAGTTGCTCCTGGTGAGCATGTGGCCCCCTGCGTGGTAGCCTCGGCCATCAGTGTGTGAATGTGTGCGTGAATGGGTGAATGTGAGGCCAATTGTAAACCGCTTTGAGGGCACCTTGGTGCTGATAAAGCGGTATATAAGTGCAGTACATTTACCATCTAACCTCTAACCAACATCTAACCGCTAACCAACATCTAACCTCTAACCAACATCTAACCGCTAACCAACATCTAACCTCTAATCAACATCTAACCGCTAATCAACATCTAACCTCTAACCAACATCTAACCTCTAACCAACATCTAACCTCTAACCAACATCTAACCTCTAACCAACATCTAACCTCTAACCAACATCTAACCTCTAACCAACATCTAACCTCTAACCAACATCTAACCTCTAACCAACATCCAACCTCTAATCAACATCTAACCGCTAATCAACATCTAACATCTAACCAACATCTAACCGCTAACCAACATCTAACCTCTAACCAACATCTAACCGCTAATCAACATCTGTGGCATCTGTGGCTGTGGCTCAGGTGGTAGAGAGGGTTGTCCGGTAACCGGAAAGTTGCCGGTTCAATTCCCATCCCCCTGGCTACAGGTGAGCATGTGGCCCCCTGCGTGGTAGCCTCGGCCATCAGTGTGTGAATGTGTGCGTGAATGGGTGAATGTGAGGCCAATTGTAAACCGCTTTGAGGGCACCTTGGTGCTGATAAAGCGGTATATAAGTGCAGTCCATTTACCATCTAACCTCTAATCAACATCTAACTTCTAACCAACATCCAACCTCTAATTAACATCTAACATCTAACCAACATCTAAACTCTGACCTTGGTGGCACTCTAACCGGGTGACCGCCGTACTAGCCGCTGTGAGCCAGGCTCCTTCCTGCCGGGTGCACGATATCAGATATCTGCTGATATTTTAAAACAATATTTTTGCTGATTGCTCAGTTCTGACAACATTAGATGAAGATTAAAGGATGATGCTGTTGGTCATGATGGAGGAACTGAATCATCCCTGAATAATAAAACTCCTCCTGGTCTCCTGCCTGATCTTCACCGATTTCTCGTACGGGATGACGGCTCTGAAGATGAGTGATTAAATGAAGATGAGTGATTAAATGAGTGCTGCCGTGCTCGTGGTAAATACATAAATATCAGCATCGGATCGTCTGCCAGTGTTTCATTTTTTCATCTTCATCAGCAGATACCGAAGTCGTGCATCTACCTTCTAGTCACTGACAGTCCTCCAGAAGCACCATGGAGCAGTGTTGTTATCCACATTTGCAGAAAAAAAAACATCAAAGAAGTAAAACAATCAGTCATTAATGGTAATATTAACGAGGGAGATAAGAGCACCAAACCTGGAACTGTAAAACAAAACCAAAACTAGTCTAAGGGGGTTCATCCAGTTTCACAAAACCAGATGATTCCAGAGAGGAAGCTGATGAAAAGTTCTTCACAGAGTCCAGATCTGACCGTTGGCTTCAAAGTCAGTCTGCGTGGCCCAAACGTACTTTTTAACCAGTTTATTGTGATGTAATGACTTAAATTTAACTAAACTAAAGTCAATCAATCCATCAGTGGTTGAACGCTTCAGTGGGGGCCAGCTGAACATCTGGACCCTGATGTGACATCTGTGAGCAGATGTTCCTGGCTCCGACCCGCCTCCTCTTACCCTGGAGTTGCGTACGATGTGAGCCTTGATAGTGGCGGCGAGCTGGTCCTGGTGGTCGGGACTGGAGAGCCAGCGCTTCCTCTCGGCTGGCAGCAGGTCCAGGGCCTCGTCGGTGGGCCAGAAGATGGTGAACGGCTGGTGGATGGACATCTGGAGCATCGAGAGCAGCCCTGCATCCTGCACCGAGCACCAACAGCAGCATTAACCTTTCTACGGTCAACGCACATTCAAAGATGAAACTTCCAGCTTCCAGCACCAGCCATGAACACGGCAACGTGCTGTTCCTTCAACGACCACTAGGCTCCGCTGTTTAAATGCCCAACTTCAGAGCAGAAATAAACTACAGAGCCCTGACATCTGAAAACATCTAAACTGTGGCCTTTCTTCTGCTCAGGAAGTCTCACCTGAATGAGTTGGTAGAAGCGAGTGTAGCCATAAAACCTGGCTGCTGTGCTGAAATTCATCTGGACACGAAGAGACAGATATTCAAATGTTATAATAAAATATTAATATTAATGTTATAACATAATTCATCTGCTTCAAATAAAGTCTGCTCACCGTTTTAGCCTGAAGCTGTCCTTTGTCCTGGAGGCGATACGGCGTCAGCAGGGTTTCTACGTGGTGAATGACTCCGTTACTGGTGCTGTAGTCACTCTTCACGATCCTGGATCTGTTGTTGACCCAGACTGAACCCTGAGACAGGCAGGAGAGAGGTTTCTGGATCCAGACCAGTCTGGTTTCTGCTGTAGACCAACCTAACTACCGCATCTGCTGTAGACCAACCTAACTGACACAGCTGCTGTAGACCAGGCAGGAGAGAGGTTTCTGGATCCAGACCAGTCTGGTTTCTGCTGTAGACCAACCTAACTACTGCAGCTGCTGTAGAACAACCTAACTACCACAGCTGCTGTAGACCAGGCAGGAGAGATGTTCTGGATCCAGACCAGTCTGGTTTCAGAAGAGCTCTAACTGAAGAGAAGCTCTACCAACCAGAAGCTAAGCCCAGTCCTCGGTTCTCATCTTACTGGACCCAGTCTACACCAGCTGCTGTAGACCCAACCTAACTACCAGCTGCTGTACCAACCTAACTAACCGCAGCTGCTGTAGACCAACCTAACTACCGCAGCTGCTGTAGACCACCTAACTACCGCAGCTGCTGTAGACCAGCCTAACGACCGCAGCTGCTGTAGACCAACCTAACTACCGCAGCGCTGTAGACCACCTAACTACCACAGCTGCTGTAGACCAACCTAACACTGACACAGCTGCTGTAGACCAGCCTACCAACTGACCACAGCTGCTGTAGACCAACCTAACTACGCACCGTAAGCTGCTGTAGACCAACCTAACTACAGCAGCTGCTGTAGACCAACCTAACTGACACAGCTGCTGTAGACCAACCTAACTACCGCAGCTAGACCACCTAACTACAGCAGCTGCTGCTGTAGACCAACCTAACTGACACAGCTGCTGTAGACCAACCTAACTACCGCAGCTGCTGTAGACCAACCTACCGCGCTGCTATAGACCAACCTAACTACCGAAGCTGTAGACCACCTAACTACCGCAGCTGCTGTAGACCCCACCTAACTGACACAGCTGCTGTAGACCAACCTAACTACCGCAGCTGCTGTAGACCAAACCTAACTACCACAGCTGCTGTAGACCCAACCTAACTACGCAGCTGCTGTAGACCAACCTAACTACCGCAGCTGCTGTAGACCAACCCTAACTGACACCAGCTGCTGTAGACCAACCTAACTACCGCAGCTGCTGTAGACCAACCTAACTACACAGCTGTAGCTGCTGTAGACCAACCTAACTACCGCAGCTGCTGTAGCCAAAACTACCCAGCTGTGTAGACCAACCTAAACAGCTGCTGTAGACCAACCTAACTACCACAGCTGCTGTAGACCAACCTAACTACGCAGCTGCTGTAGACAACCTAACTACACGCAGCTGCTAGACCAACCTAACTACAGCTGCTCAGCTGCTGTAGACCAACCTAACTACCGCAGCTGCTGTAGACCAGCCTAACTACAGCAGCTGCTGTAGACCAACCTAACTGACACAGCTGCTGTAGACCAACCTAACTACCGCAGCTGCTTGCTAACCAACCTAACTACCGCAGCTGCTGTAGACCAACCTAACTACCGCAGCTGCTGTAGACCAACCTAACTACCACCTAACTACCTAAGACACAGCTGCTGTAGACCAACCTAACTACCGCAGCTGCTGTAGACCAAACCTAACTGACACAGCTGCTGTAGACCAACCTAACTACCGCAGCTGCTGTAGACTGCACCAACCTAACTACCGCAGCTGCTGTAGACCAACCTAACTGACACAGCTGCTGTAGACCAACCTAACTACCGCAGCTGCTGTAGACCAACCTAACTACCGCAGGTGCTGTAGACCAACCTAACTGACACAGCTGCTGTAGACCAACCTAACTACCGCAGCTGCTAGACAAAACCTGTAAACTACACAGCTGCTGTAGACCAACCTAACTACCGCAGCTGCTGTAGACCAACCTAACTGACACAGCTGCTGTAGACCAACCTAACTACCGCAGCTGCTGTAGACCAACCTAACTAACACGCAGCTGCTGTAGACCAACCTAACTACCGCAGCTGCTGTAGACCAACCTAACTACCGCAGCTGCTGTAGACCAACCTAACTGACACAGCTGCTGTAGACCAACCTAACTACCGCAGCTGCTGTAGACCAACCTAACTACCGCAGCTGCTGTAGACCAACCTAACTGACACAGCTGCTGTAGACCAACCTAACTACCGCAGCTGCTGTAGACCAACCTAACTACCGCAGCTGCTGTAGACCAACCTAACTACCAGCAGCTGCTGTAGACCAACCTAACTGACACAGCTGCTGTAGACCAACCTAACTACCGCAGCTGCTGTAGACCAACCTAACTACCACAGCTGCTGTAGACCAACCTAACTGACACAGCTGCTGTAGACCAACCTAACTACCGCAGCTGCTGTAGACCAACCTAACTACCGCAGCTGCTGTAGACCAACCTAACTACCGCAGCTGCTGTAGACCAACCTAACTACAGCTGCTGTAGACCAACCTAACTGACACAGCTGCTGTAGACCAACCTAACTACAGCAGCTGCTGTAGACCAACCTAACTACCACAGCTGCTGTAGACCAACCTAACTACAGCTGCTGTAGACCAACCTAACTACCAGCTGCTGTAGACCAACCTAACACGCAGCTGCTGACCAACCTAACTACGCAGCTGCTGTAGACCCAACCTAAACTGACAGCTGCTGTAGACCACCTAACTACCACAGCTGCTGTAGACCAACCTAACTACCGCAGCTGCTGTAGACCAACCTAACTACCACAGCTGCTGTAGACCAGCCTAACTACCGCAGCTGCTGTAGACCAACCTAACTACCGCAGCTGCTGTACACCAACCTAACTACCGCAGCTGCTATAGACCAACCTAACTACCGCAGCTGCTGTAGACCAACCTAACTGACACAGCTGCTGTAGACCAACCTAGCTACCGCAGCTGCTGTAGACCAACCTAACTACCGCAGCTGCTGTAGACCAACCTAACTGACACAGCTGCTGTAGACCAACCTAACTACACAGCTGCTGTAGACCAACCTAACTACCGCAGCTGCTGTAGACCAACCTAACTACCGCAGCTGCTGTAGACCAACCTAACTGACACAGGTGCTGTAGACCAACCTAACTACTGCAGCTGCTGTAGACCAACATAACTGACACAGCTGCTGTAGACCAACCTAACTACCGCAGCTGCTGTAGACCAACCTAACTACGCACTGGTAGACCAACTACCACAGGTGCTGTAGACCAACCTAACTGACACAGCTGCTGTAGACCAACCTAACTACTGCAGCTGCTGTAGACCAACATAACTGACACAGCTGCTGTAGACCAACCTAACTACCGCAGCTGCTGTAGACCAACCTAACTACGGCAGCTGCTGTAGACCAACTTAACTGACACAGCTGCTGTAGACCAACCTAACTGACACAGGTGCTGTAGACCAACCTAACTGACACAGCTGCTGTAGACTAACCTAACTGACACAGCTGCTGTAGACCAACCTAACTACCGCAGCTGCTGTAGACCAACCTAACTACCGCAGCTGCTGTAGACCAACCTCACCACTGCAGCTGCTGTAGACCAACTAACTACCAGCAGCTGCTGTAGACCACCTAACAGCTTGTAGACCAACCTAACAGCAGCTGCTGTAGACCAACCTACCACAGCTGCTGTAGACCAACCTAACTACAGCAGCTGCTGTAGACCAACCTAACTACCGCAGCTGCTGTAGACCAACCTAACTACCGCAGCTGCTGTAGACCAACCTAACTACCGCAGCTGCTGTAGACCAACCTAACTACCGCAGCTGCTGTAGACCAACCTAACTACCGCAGCTGCTGTAGACCAACCTAACTACCGCAGCTGCTGTAGACCAACCTAACTACAGCAGCTGCTGTAGACCAGCCTAACTACCGCAGCTGCTGTAGACCAACCTAACTACCGCAGCTGCTGTAGACCAACCTAACTACCACAGCTGCTGTAGACCAACCTAACTACCGCAGCTGCTGTAGACCAAACTAACTGCCTGTACCAGCAGCTGCTGTAGACCAACCTAACTACCGCAGCTGCTGTAGACCAACCTAACTGACAAGCAGCTGCATAGACCAGCCTAACTAACTCCAGTAGACCATGCTGAGCTGCTGTAGACCTAACTTCCGACTTGATACCTAACTACCGCAGCTGCTGTAGACCAGCCTAACTACCGCAGCTGCTGTAGACCAACTTAACTACCGCAGCTGCTGTAGACCAACCTAACTACCGCAGCTGCTGCATACCACCCTAACTACCGCAGCTGCTGCAGACCAGCCTAACTACCGCAGCTGCTGTAGACCGACCTAACTACTGCAGCTGCTGTAGACCAGCCTAACTACCGCAGCTGCTGTAGACCAACATAACTACCACCACAGGAGAGGACCTTGGTGACTTTTCCAGGTGGGACCGAAATTATACATTTGGTTGAAAAATGTTGAATGTCTTTGAATGGTAAAATTCTGATACAGAAATACCAGTCAATGAAAATTTCACAAAAATCTAAAAAGCGTCAAGACTTTACTTTCAGTCCCACTTAGAGATGTAGTCATAGAGACATGGTACATATACATGTAGTTTTTCCACAGCAGTGATTTAACTGATCTGTTAAAGGTCCGTGTGGCGGTAGGTTTTTGTTCCAACCATGCAGAAACACAGCTGACTGGTTTTAGTCAATCAACTAGTTGTCTTCACTGAAGGTCTGAACCAGTTCAGTTGGTTGAGTGAAACCAGTCAGCTGTGTTTCTGCATGGTTGGAACAAAAACCTGCAGCCACACGGCCCTTTAACTGGTTAGGGTTAAGGTTAGGGTCAAGGTTAGGGTCAGGGTCAGGGTCAGGGTTGGGTCGGGTCAGGGTCAGGGTCAGGGTCAGGGTTAGGGTCAGGGTTAGGGTCAGGGTCAGGGTTCAGGGTCAGGGTCAGGGTTAGGGTAGGGTCAGGGTCAGGGTTAGGGTCAGGGTCAGGGTCAGGGTTAGGGTCAGGGTCAGGGTTAGGGTCAGGGTCAGGGTCAGGGTTAGTGGTTAGGGTTAGGGTCAGGGTCAGGGTCAGGGTTAGGGTCAGGGTCAGGGTCAGGGTTAGTGGTTAGGGTTAGGGTCAGGGTCAGGGTCAGGGTCAGGGTCAGGGTTAGGGTCAGGGTTAGTGGTTAGGGTTAGGGTTAGGGTTAGGGTCAGGGTCAGGGTCAAGATTCAAGATTCAAGACAACTTTATTTATCCCTTGGAGGGCAATTCGATTCGGCAGCTCGCTCCCCAACACACACATAAAAAAAAACATACAATAAAAACACAGGGAAAAAAGTTGGCAGCTATGTGCAAAATCTGCAATTTGTTGCATAAGAAAAAAGTGCTAATACCAATAAATACATCATATATATATATATAAAAATTAAAAATTAAAAATAAAAAAAATAAATAAAATAAAAATAAATAAAAGCCTATACAAACACCGGATGAAAACTTTCCAAGAAGGTACACAGTAACTAGTTGCCACAGTACAGACCAAACAGATTCACAAGGATAAATTTAAAACCGGACAGCAGAGGGGATAAAAGACTTGGAAAAGCGATTGCCCTTACAACACAGGTTGGGCCATAACGACGTCCTGAAGGCACAGTAAAAATTATTTTGCTAAAACATGTCCAGAGGTACCCAGAATAACTGCGTCTTCCTCAAAACCTGTTGTTGCCATAGGGAACCTAGGTCTTTCTGCTTGAGTCCAAAATCTTGGAACAGATTTTCACCACACTGTTGAGACTGTTTCTGTCCCTGAGTGACAGGTTGTTGAACCACAGAAAAAAGAATAGTTTAAAAGGCTCTCAATGAAGGACTGATAAAAACGACAGAGAATCACTGGACTGACAGAAAAGGAATTCAACACACGAAGGAGATGAATCCTCTGCTGTCCACGTTGACCAGTGCTTCAGTGTTGATATCAAATTTAAGCTGGTTGTCAAACACAGTGAACAGATTGTAGGAGCTGACAATTTCAATCTTCTCTCCATCTATGACACTCAGGAAGGCCTGCTTGTACGTCTAAAATCTATCAACATTTCTTTAGTTTTTGGATGCATTTAACTAAAAAGTTGTCCTTACACCAGTCTACGAATGCAGGGAGAGCTAAACCATGGTTTCTGTTGGCCCTCTGAAGGAGAGACAACAACACAGTATCATCCGAAAACTTGACAAGGAAGCTCCCTCAGAAAATGATCTGCAGCTGTCAGTAAATAGGATGTAAAGAAGAGGTGACAGGCCACCCTTGTGGTGAACCCGTGTTCGTCACAACATGTCAGACAAATAACCATTCACAATGACCCGCTGTGTCTATTGGTCAAGAATTAAAATTAAAACAAGTTGATTTGATAGTTTAAAATCAGAAATAAGTCTCTCGATAGAAGACAAGGTTGCATGTGGTAAAGCAGAGGAGAAATCTCCAAACACAGTAGCTGGGATTAGGTTTCTCCAAATGTCGTCAAGGTGTTAAGAATAAAAATCTTAGCATCCTCGACACCCTTTCCAGGGTCACGGGTTTAGGGTCAGGGTTAGGCTGTCTTGCTAGGGTTAGGTCAGGTCAGGGTTAGGGTCAGGGTTAGGGTCAGGGTTAGGGTTAGTTTGACACCCCTGATCTAGGTTGAACATGGGTTCATATTCGTGGGCGGGCCTGATGAGGTGTGTGTGGTCACCTGCTGCACACTGAAGTGGAGGGAGTATCCTGACACCGTGACCACTCGCTCACTGCTTTTCAGATCATTTAATGTCAGAACCTCACAGGAAACGATGTGGTACCGAGTTAAGTCGTCCAGACGACCCATCATCTTCCACTCCTGAAGCTGCAGCCACACAAGAAAACATCAGCAACCACGACTCTCAGACAAAAGCTCCTTAGTTAATTCAAAAGAAAGTAATCTGAGAGGTGAAGGCTGCAGACAGGTGATTCAGAGTTAGATAATGTGTTGCCCTCACAGTGGAGTCATTGTTGGTTTTTTCTAAAGGGATGAAAACAGTGTACGGGCCATCGCCAATGAGACCAGCAGAGTCTGACACCTACGAAACAAACACAAGACAAAGTTAATTTCTGTGACATAACATCTCAGAAACCTTTCCAGGAGGTAGCTGTCGTCCCCCAGTGGGCTTCCATACGGGTGTATTTCCCATCACCAACATCCCCACTTCAGGTCTGCCTCCACCAGGATCATGTTGATGTCTCCCTGCAGCGTAAACCTATAGCAGCATAGCTACCAGGGATACCAGGGAGCTGAGCTGGTTGGAGACTCTCTTTATCAGAGGAGCAACAGCATCTACAGCTGAATGTAAAATATCTGCAGTATTGATGATGAGCTCATCAATATCTGCAGAGGAACATTTCAGGTCATCACCATCAGTTGTTCTACCATATTCTACCGTAGGATGAGAAACATTGACCTGGACCAGATCCAGATGATCAGGTTCTAGACCGTAGCTGAGGACCAGATTGATCAGTTCTAGAAGAGGGACCAGATCCAGATGATCAGGTTCTAGACCGTAGTTGAGGACCAGATCCAGATGATCAGGTTCTAGACCAGGTGAGGACCAGATCCAGATGATCAGGTTCTAGACCGTAGGTGAGGACCAGATCCAGATGATCAGGTTCTAGACCGTAGGTGAGGACCAGACCAGATCCATCAGGTTAGACCGTAGCTGAGGACCAGATCCAGATGATCAGGTTCTAGACCGTAGCTGAGGACCAGATCCAGGACTAGACCAGATCCAGATGATAGGTTCAGATCCAGATGATCAGGTTCTAGACCGTAGTGAGGACCAGATCCAGAGAGGTTCTAGACCGTAGATGAGGACCAGATCCAGATGATCAGGTCTAGACCGTAGTAGGACCAGTTCAGGTGAGGACCAGATCCAGATGATCAGGTTCTAGACGTAGTGAGGACCAGATCCAGACTGATCAGGTTCTAGACCGTGTGAGGATCCAGATGATCAGGTTCTCCAGACTCAGATCCAGCTGCTGACATTATAGACCGGTTAGCTGAGGACCAGATCCAGATGATCAGGTTCTAGACCTGCTACAGGACCAGACCAGGCTGATCAGGTTCTAAGACCTCGGATCACTGACCAAGACTCAGACATTTAGAGCCAGTATGATAGGTGGGATCAGACCTGATATTTTATCAGTGTGACCTCATTGGACAGGACTAGATCAGCTACACTCCGACCATTGATGCTCACCCTTTGGGTCAGCAATCCACCGGACCATCCTGACCTCCTACCCTGGATCATCCTGACCTCCACCCCTGGACCACCTCCACCCTGGACCTCCACCCTGGACCATCCTGACCTCCACCCTGGGACCCCTGGACCCCATCCTCCTGACCTCCACCCTGACCATCCCTGGCCTCCCCATCCACCCTGGACCATCCTGGACCTCCCTCCTGACCTGGCCTGACCTCCACTCTGGATCATCCTGACCTCCACCCTGGATCATCTTGACCTCCATCCTGGATCAAAACGTATTTGTTTAATTTTAATGACCTCTCACTGCCCACCTGCAGTCCCATGACGGCCCACCAGGGGGCCGCGGCCCACACCTTGAGAATCACTGACTTATGTCATGTATCAAAAATATTTAATACAGAAAATACAGCCATGAAATGAGCTGTATGATCTGAGACCTGGAAAGTTAAAGGCATAAGCAGAAGATTAATTGTGTCCAGTTGATGAGAAGCTTAAAAATTTACAACAAAACCAAACTCATGACCAAAGGCCAAGTTTGATAAAAAGTTACCATCTGGTGACTCACCGACAACATTCGCCTGAAGAAGGAGTTCTCCGACTGCCGGAAGACCTCCTGTTGAACATAAACATTATCATTGGGGGGTGTGGGGGGGGGGGGTTGTACAGCAGAGGGGGGTCAGCAGGAAATCATGTGACTCACGTTGTTGGTGGTTCCCCGACAGTCAAAGCCGTCCCCCACGTGGCCTTTGAGGCAAGTGCAGTTCCTCCTACCTTGTCCCAGGTACTCACAGTAGGCGTACCTGCTGCAGTCGCCGTTGTTCTGCAAACACAACAATAATCCTGGTCACATGACCATCAACGAACGCATCTGTTGTCCGGACATTGAACTGTTGGCTGTTGGACTCAGGACATATTAAAGGCCCAGAAAGTTTTCACATGTCGTTATGGTAGTTGTTTACATCCCCCCCCTCTGCTAACCCGACGACGGCATGTGACGACGTCATCCACGCCACCGTAGCCCGTCTGTCTGCATTTCATCGCTATCTCGGGCGACTTGTCACATCGTCACCATGGCGACAACAACTGCCTACCGTCACTCGTATGTGAGCTGTGCTACAAGAGAGGAGAGAAGCCTGGATTGCTGTATGCTAATGCCAAGCTGTCATCAGCTGGCCTGCAGTCCCTCTGGTGATCAAGCTGTGACCACAGTCCTGATGAAAGACCTGCTGTTATCTGTGAGAGCGACCACTGGACTGAATGGACATGATGGGTTTGAGTGACAGAGACTAGGGGAGGACATTGATGGGAGACATTGATGGGGAGGACCATTGATGACTTGATGGGGAGGACATTGATGGGGAGGACATTGATGGGCTCACAGAGCGCATCACGGACTATATCACCTTCTGTGTGGACGCCACTGTCCCAGCAGGACCGTCCATTGTTATCCTAACAAGCCGTGGGTAACGAAGGACGAAGGATTGGCTGCGGTTACATGATGTTTTTTAATTCAGAATTAAAATTAGGAATTAAAATTCCGATTAAACTACACATGGAAATGAATTCCGGTTTACATGGAAAACAGTTCTGCTTCCAACTCCGCTTCTGGGAAGGGTTCTGATTGGATGGGGGGGGGGGTGGAGAAGAACTGTCAGAAAACAAACGCACACACTATTTTGACCTGGTGGCGTCTCTATCTGTGAACCTGGCTTTGAAAAGCTCACTGTTTCCTGTGTCCTCCTTTAATTATCCAGTTCCTCGTAAACCTTTACTGCGTGCAGCCGGAATATAAAGATCAAGATGAAACTGCGCGAAAGACGGGAATTAATTTAAACGTGTAAACATGACCGCGGAATTACTTAATGCGGAATTAAAATGGGAATAAACCAGCCACTTACTTCACTTCAGTAAGTCATTCGGAATTGACATTTTCATATGGAATTAAGTGTTTACATGGTAACTTTTATTCGACTTTAACTTTAATTCTGAATTAAAGAGGAATTAAACTTCCCATGTAAACGCACCCAGTAAGGCCATCCTCAACGAGAAGAAGAGGGCTTTCAGAGCTGGTAATAGGGAGGAGGTGAGAACAATACAGGGGGAACTGAAGGTGAAGATCAAGTAGGCGAAGGATAAATACAGGAGGAAGCTGGAGAGGAAACTCCAGCAGAAGAACTTGAGAGGTCTGGGGGGGGGAGGACCATCACCGGCTTCAGGACGACCAACAACAGAGGAGCTGATGGCAGCGTTGACAGGGCCAAAGGACTCAATCTGGTTTTTAACAGATTTGACACTGTCAGAGTTGTCTCCACTTTCTGAGGCGACTGAGGTCCTTCAACATCAATGATCAGGATTTTCTATGAGTCTGTGGTGGCTAGTGCTATTCTCTATACTGCTGCATGCTGAGGCAGCAGGCTGAGGATGACGGATGCCAACAGACTCAACAAACTGATCCGCAAGGCCAGTAACGTTGTGGGAATGGAATGTGACTCTCTGACGGTGGTTTCAGAGAGGAGGATGCTGACAAAGCTACAACTATCATGGACAACATCTCACAGCCACTTCATGATGTGCTGGTCAGACACCAGAGGGTTAGGGTAGGGGTTAGGGGGTTAGGGGTTAGGGGTTAGGGGGTTAGGGGGGTTAGGGGGTTAGGGTTAGGGTTAGGGGGTTAGGGGTTAGGGTTAGGGGTTAGGGGTTAGGGGGTTAGGGGTTTGGTTAGGGGGGGGGTTGGGTTAGGGGGTTCGGGGTTAGGGGGGTTAGGGGTTAGGGGGTTAGGGGTTAGGGGGTTATGGTTGGGGTTTAGGGGTTAGGGGGTTGGGGGTTAGGGGGGTTTTAGCGGGTTAGGGTTGGGGGTTAGGGGTTTGGGGTTAGGGGTTTTATATTCATATTTTAGTATATATTTTTGTTTATATTCATATTTTATTTCATTTAATTTTAAGTTCTCTTCTAATTGCACTACATGTTAAATTTCTTCTGTTTCTTATTTCTTCTGTCCTTGTAAGGAGCACCTGCAACGAAAACAATTTCCCCTGGGGGATCAACAAAGTATTTCTGGTTCTGGTTCTGATTCTGATCGGCGGACCTGGTCCACCAGCTTCAGCAGCCTGCTGGCCCTCAATAACTGGTTCTTATCTGGATGTGCTGACCACTCAGTGCATTTTATTAACAATCTTCACATTTTTGGGGAACGTAAGGAACTTTTTAAGACAGAAGGATTTAATTTTAACAAGTCAGGGGTGAAACTGTTCACCTCTCACTTATTTTACTTCTACATCAATCCATCTGTTCTTGGCGTCAAGGCTGAGATTAACAAGGAGACCAAACAAAGCCCAGTGAAGACTGTGAGGAGGGAAATCAGAGGCAAGAGGAAGATCTTTATTAGCCTCCAACCCCCCAGTGACCAAGATCCCCCCTCCTCACCCTCCCAAAACCCCCATCAGGTCATCACCCTCCCTTTCTCCCTCCTCCCCGTCACCAGGAGTTTATGGAGCAGATGATGTAGCGGGTCAACGCTGGGCTCAGATCTACCCCCCCCCCCCCCCCCGCCAAATCCCTTTGTATCCCCCACACACCCCCACCCAGCAGCTGACACCCAGTAACAGCCCCCAGCCCCGCCCCCTCCTGTCCCTCCACATCTGGACCAGAGTCTGTCTCAGCCTGGGTTCAGGGTTAGGGTATAAGCCGGGACAGTCCTTGTTTATTTGAAGGTGTTAAGATTTCTGTTCTTTTAGATGACAGGAGGAGGACTGTAGCTCTGTGGACTCTGTTACCAGGCTGGTGATCTTTAACTGTAGTATACATGGAAGGATCAAGAAGAAGCAGCCAGGACTATCTGGATGATCAAACAAGTGTTACTGAACCAAGAACTAGAGTAAACCAGTTCATCATGTTGCTGATCTGCTGCTGGTGAGAAGCGCTGAAAGGTGGCGATCCAGCTGTGAAACCAGAACAAAGCGTCTGCAGCAACCACCTTACACTTCTAATGGCTTAGATGAGTGTTGAAGTTTGTTGAAGCTGACATCAGAATTCATTCTCAGTGGCTACAGTGATGAAATGTGGGCAGATGCTGTGCTCCACTTCAGAGACGGAGACGCATGAACTAGCTCCAAAGATAAATCTGTCTAGTTTCATTCAGACGGCTGAAGATCTGGCTGACAGAAACAACTGAACAGGATGAGACACATTACTCTGGTTCATTGTGGTGTTGAGATTTAGTGGGTCAAAGAGAGAAAAAACAGTTTATAGACACTGGTACCAGTTTGAATTTATCACAACTGTTAATGTGATGTAACCGTGGTAACAACAAAGATGGCCATTTCCTGTTGAACACATTTCAAGTGAATGCCATTCATTTGTTTTTCTTTTCTCATAAAAGTAGGTCTTTTTAATATACATTTATTTTAGTGTTTAATTTCCTTTTTAAAATGAAAACTACCAAAGATATTCATTAATTCTGGTTCTTAGTTTGTCTGGACAACAAGTGTCAGGATAAAGCAGCAACAAACACTTACGTTTCTGCACGGGTTGACAGGAAAGCAGAACCTCCCTGATCCTTGGAAACCCATCCGACAACGGCAGGCCGTCTGTACACAACCACAAAACAGAGGCAGCAGTTAGATAGAAGTCAAATAATAGTCAGGTAACAGTCAAAACAGCCAGATAACCGAAATAATAGTCAGATAACAGTCAGACAACAGTCACATAACAGTCAAACAACAGTCAGACAACAGTCAGATAACAGAAATAACAGTCAGATAACGGTCAAGAAAAAGTCAGATAACAGTCAAAACAGTCAGATAACAAAAATAATAGTCAGATAACAGTCAGATAACAGATATAACAGTCAGATAACAGTCAAGAAAAAGTCAGATAATAGTCAGAGAACAGTGACAACAGACAGATAACAGTCAGATAACAGTCAAATAACAGTCAGACAACAATCACATAACAGTCAGACTACAGTCACATAACAGTCAAACAACAGTCAGACCATAGTCAAATAACAGTCAGACAACAGTCAAATGACAGTCACATAACAGAAATAATAGTCAGATAACAGTCAGACAACAGTCAAATAACAGTCAGACAAATGTCACATAACAGTCATAACAGTCAAATACGTCAGACAAAAGTCAGATAACAGTCAGATAGCAGTCAAGAAAAAGTCAGATAATAGTCAAATAACAGTCACAACAGACAGATAACAGTCAAATAACAGTCAGACAACAGTCACATAACAGTCAGACAACAGTCACATAACAGTCAGACAGCAGTCACATAACAGTCAGATAACAGTCAGACAATAGTCAAATAACAGTCAAACAACAGTCAGATAACAGAAATAACAGTCAGATAATGGTCAAGAAAAAGTCAGATAACAGTCAGATAACAGTCAAAACAGTCAGATAATAGAAATAATAGTCAGATAAGTCAGACAACAGTCAAATAACAGTCAGACAAATATCACATAACAGTCAAATAATTCAGACTACAGTCACATAACAGTCAGACAGCAGTCACATAACAGTCAAACAACAGTCAGACAATAGTCAAATAACAATCAGACAACAGTCAAATAATAGTCAGATAACTGTCAGACAAATGTCACATAACAGTCAAATAAGTCAGACAATAGTCAGATAACAGTCAGATAACAGAAATAACAGTCAGATAGCAGTCAAGAAAAAGTCAGATAATAGTCAAATTACAGTCACAAGAGACAGATAACAGTCAAATAACAGTCAGACAACAGTCACATAACAGTCAGACAGCAGTCAGACAATAGTCAAATAACAGTCACAAGAGACAGATAACAGTCAAATAACAGTCAGACAACAGTCACATAACAGTCAGACAGCAGTCACATAACAGTCAGACAGCAGTCACATAACAGTCAGATAACAGTCAGACAATAGTCAAATAACAGTCAGACAACAGTCAAACAACAGTCAGACATCAGTCACATAACAGTCATAACAGTCAAATAAGTCAGACAATAGTTAGATAATAGCCAGATAACAGTTACAACAGTCAGATAACTGTCAGATAACAGTCATAACAGTCAGACAAAAGTCAGACAACAATCACATAACAGTCATGACAGTCAAATAACAGTCAGACAACAGTCAAATAACAGTCAGACAAAAGTCAGATAACAGTCAAATAACAGTCAGAAAACAGAAATAACAGTAGGGAAACAGTCAAATAACAGTCACATAATAGTCAGATGACAGAAATAACAGTCAGAAAACAATCAAATAACAGTCAGAAACCAGTCAAATAACAGTCAGAAAATAGAAATAACATTTAAATAACAGTCAGATAACAGCCAGATAACAGCCATAACAGATAACAGAGAATAAGCAATAAACCTGCGGGCCAGAGACCTTTATCTCAGATTATTTCTGGACCATTCGAGGTTGAGTAACTGGAGCACTAACCAAGGACATCTGAAACAAGTGCTGCCACAGCTGAAACAAGGATGAGCGGAAGTCTGTTGGGACCTGCCGTCTTTGGCTCGCAGACAACACCGGTTGTCCACCAGTTGGACAGCCGGACATGCTGACAACTGTGCCTGGTAGCAGGTCCCAGCCGAGCTCTGCTAGTCCTCTTTTCAGCTCTGGTCCACTTGTTTCAGCTGCTGTTTCAGTCGCAACAGTTGAAATGAGGATGTTTGGACAGATTTGATCACAGTGATTATAATATTAGTTTATGCTAAGCTATGATATGAGGACATGTCTTACAACATTGGGGCCAGTTCTGATGCAGTCTGCAGCCTTGTGGCAGCCCCCGTTGTTGACCAGACAGCCATCAATCTCTGTGGACACAAAGAGGTCAGGAATGAGTCTTCGTTGTGGACTCCAGATTCTGAGACACATGAGGATAGTTTTGATTATGGCCTTGTGGGCGTCTCAGCATCTTCTTTCTGACTAGCTGAACTCCTGAGTCAGGGCCCAGAATATGCTTGAAGTCCTTAGATGTCTCCATGAAGGTGCTGTCCAGAGACAGTAACTATCAAGAACAGTGTGTCTGCAGGATTTAAACTGCCAATAACATCTCATGAAAATTGCTTAACCAACATGTACACCTGGAGAGGTAAAACCCAAGTTGAGACCGTCTCCCGTCTTCTACCACTAAAGACCAGCTCAGGAACTGAAACCTCTTCAGAGACGTCGGAGAACTTTCACTAACATCAGTGTTTCTCAGCAGGGTTGGTGCCACCTCCAGGGGGCGTCGCTGTAAAGACGGGGGAGCATCTCCACCCTGCTGCTGCAATGATTCTGTTTAACTGTTAATACTGTAAATATAGACCATACATTTTAATGTTTTATTCTATTTATTCTACCTCCTATTCCATCTCTGCTGTACTCCAGAAGCTGAGCAATGACAGTTCTTTGTAAAAAAAAAAAAACTCACAATGAAGAAAATCTAAGTCTAAAACATCATCAACTTAACAAACTGAAACATAAACTGAAATAACTAAAACACCATCAACTAAATGAATAAATAAATCCTAAACTGTCTGAATCAGACTCAACCAGTCCAGGATCAATGCTGAACTGCAAAATAGTTTTAAAAGAAAACTTAGAATAATTTAAAACGAATCATCTCCAACATTCAGAGATGAAGGTTTTTCAGTGTACTCTGGATTGTTTGGAGAGAATCATGAATCAAGAACCGTTCAGAGATGCTTCTGTGAAATGAGGCTGAGACTGAGGCTGCAGACCTCAGGTGATCTCAGGATCAAATACCACGAAGATCATAAAACCATGAGAGGCAGGAATCAGGAAGTTCAGATTACCCAGACAGATGACGCCGTCTCCAGTGTAGCCATCTTTACAGCTGCAGGTCCTTTCTCCTGCCGAGACCTTTGTACAGGCGGCAAACTCTGAACACCCGCCATTAGACAAGCTGCACAGATCCAACTCTGAGAAGCAGAGACGAAGGTCAACGAACAGAGACGAAGGTCAACGAACAGAGATGAAGGTCAACGAACAGAGATGAAGGTCATCAGACAGAGATGAAGGTCATCAGACAGAGATGAAGGTCATGAAGGTCATAGACAGAGATGAAGTCATCAGACAGAGATGAAGGTCATCAGGAGAGATGAGAGAGTCATCAGCAGAGATTAAGGTCATCAGACAGAGATGAGAGGTCATCAGCAGAGATGAAGTCATCAGGCAGAGATGAAGGTCATCAGACAGAGATGAAGGTCATCAGAGATGAGGTCATCAGATAGAGAGGTCATCGACAGAGATGAAGGTCATCAACAGAGATGAAGGTCATCAGACAGAGATGAAGGTCATCAGACAGAGATGAAGGTCATCAGACAGAGATGAAGGTCATCAGACAGAGATGAAGGTCATCAGACAGAGATGAAGGTCATCAGGCAGAGATGAAGGTCAACGAACAGAGATGAAGGTCATCAGACAGAGATGAAGGTCATCAGACAGAGATGAAGGTCATCACACAAGAATGAAGGTCATCAGACAGAGATGAAAGTCATCAGACAGACATGAAGGTCATCAGGGAGAGATGAAGGTCATCAGACAGAGATGAAGGTCAACGAACAGAGATGAAGGTCACCGAACAGAGATGAAGGTCATCAGACAGAGATGAAGGTCATCAGACAGAGATAAGGTCATCAGGCAGAGATGAAGGTCATCAGACGGAGAATGAAGGTCATCAGACAGAGATGAAGGTCAATCAACGAGATGAAGGTCATCAGACAGAGATGAAGGTCATCAGACAGAGATGAAGGTCAACGAACAGAGATGAAGGTCATCAGACAGAGATGAAGGTCATCAGACAGAGATGAAGGTCATCAGAACAGAGATGAAGGTCATCAGACAGAGATGAAGGTCTCAGACAGAGATGACAGAGATGAAGGTCATCAGACAGGTCATCAGACAGAGATGAAGGTCATCAGACAGAGTCATCAGACGATTCATCAGACAGAGATAAGGTCATCAGACAGAGATGAAGGTCATCAGACAGAGATGAAGGTCATCCAGAGATGAAGGTCAACGAACAGAGATGAAGGTCAACGAACAGAGATGAAGGTCATCAGACAGAGATGAAGGTCATCAGACAGAGATGAAGGTCAACGAACAGAGATGAAGGTCATCAGACAGAGATGAAGGTCATCAGACAGAGATAAGGTCATCAGACAGAGATGAAGGTCATCAGACAGAGATGAAGGTCATCAGACAGAGATGAAGGTCATCAGAGAGAGATGAAGGTCATCAGACAGAGATGAAGGTCATCAGGCAGAGATGAAGGTCATCAGACAGAGATGAAGGTCATCAGACAGAGATGAAGGTCATCAGACAGAGATGAAGGTCATCAGACAAGAATGAAGGTCATCAGGACAGAGATGAAGGTCATCAGGCAGAGATGAAGGTCATCAGACAGAGATGAAGGTCATCAGACAGAGATGAAGGTCATCAGACAGAGATGAAGGTCATCAGGACAGAGATGAAGGTCATCAGACAGAGATGAAGGTCATCAGACAGAGATGAAGGTCATCAGACAAGAATGAAGGTCATCAGGCAGAGATGAAGGTCATCAGGCAGAGATGAAGGTCATCAGACAGAGATATAGGTCATCAGGCAGAGATGAAGGTCATCAGACAGAGATGAAGGTCATCAGACAGAGATGAAGGTCATCAGACAAGAATGAAGGTCATCAGACAGAGATGAAGGTCATCAGACAGAGATGAAGGTCATCAGACAAGAATGAAGGTCATCAGGCAGAGATGAAGGTCATCAGGCAGAGATGAAGGTCATCAGACAGAGATATAGGTCATCAGGCAGAGATGAAGGTCAACGAACAGAGATGAAGGTCATCAGACAAGAATGAAGGTCATCAGACAGAGATGAAGGTCATCAACAGAGATGAAGGTCATCATCAAGAGATGAAGGTCATCAGACAGAGATGAAGGTCATCAGACAGAGACGAAGGTCATCAGACAGAGATGAAGGTCATCAGACAGAGATGAAGGTCATCAGACAGAGATGAAGGTCATCAGACAGAGATGAAGGTCATCAGACAGAGATGAAGGTCATCAGACAGAGATGAAGGTCATCAGACAGAGATGAAGGTCAACGAACAGAGATGAAGGTCATCAGACAGAGATGAAGGTCAACGAACAGAGATGAAGGTCATCAGACAGAGATGAAGGTCAACGAACAGAGATGAAGGTCATCAGACAGAGATGAAGGTCATCAGACAGAGATGAAGGTCATCAACAGAGATGAAGGTCAACGAACAGAGATAAAGGTCATCAGACAGAGATGAAGGTCATCAGACAGAGATGAAGGTCAACGAACAGAGATGAAGGTCATCAGACAGAGATGAAGGTCAACGAACAGAGATGAAGGTCATCAGACAGAGATGAAGGTCAACGAACAGAGATGAAGGTCATCAGACAGAGATGAAGGTCAACGAACAGAGATGAAGGTCATCAGACAGAGATGAAGGTCAACGAACAGAGATGAAGGTCAACGAACAGAGACGAAGGTCAACGAACAGAGATGAAGGTCATCAGACAGAGATGAAGGTCAACGAACAGAGATGAAGGTCATCAGACAGAGATGAAGGTCATCAGACAGAGACGAAGGTCAACGACAGAGATGAAGGTCATCAGACAGAGATGGAGGTCATCAGACAGAGATGAAGGTCAACGAACAGAGATGAAGGTCATCAGACAGAGATGGAGGTCATCAGACAGAGATGAAGGTCATCAGACAGAGATGAAGGTCATCAGACAGAGATGAAGGTCATCAGACAGAGATGAAGGTCATCAGACAGAGATGAAGGTCTCAGAATAAGTCATCAGGCAGAGATGAAGGTCATCAGACAGAGAGATGAATATCATCAGGCAGAGATGAAGGTCATCAGACAGACATGAAGGTCATCAGACAAGGATGAAGGTCATCAGACAGATATGAAGGTCATCAGGCGGAGATGAAGGTCATCAGACAGACATGAAGGTCATCAGACAAGGATGAAGGTCATCAGACAGAGATGAATATCATCAGGCGGAGATGAAGGTCATCAGACAGAGATGAATATCATCAGGCAGAGATGAAGGTCATCAGACAGAGATGAAGGTCAACGAACAGAGATGAAGGTCAACGAACAGAGACGAAGGTCAACGAACAGATGAAGGTCAGAGACATGAAGGTCAACGAACAGAGATGAAGGTCATCAGACAGAGATGAAGGTCATCAGACAGAGACGAAGGTCAACGAACAGTGATGAAGGTCACCAGACAGAGATGAAGGTCAACGAACAGAGATGAAGGTCATCAGAAAGAGATGAAGGTCATCAGACAGAGATGAAGGTCAACGAACAGAGATGAAGGTCATCAGAAAGAGATGAAGGTCATCAGACAGAGATGAGGTCAGACAGAGATGAAGTCATCAGAAAGAGATGAAGGTCATCAGACAGAGATGAAGGTCATCAGACAGAGATGAAGGTCATCAGGCAGAGATGAAGGTCATCAGGGAGAGATGAAGGTCATCAGGCAGAGATGAAGGTCATCAGACAGAGATGAAGGTCATCAGGCAGAGATGAAGGTCAACGAACAGAGATGAAGGTCATCAGAAAGAGATGAAGGTCATCAGACAGAGATGAAGGTCATCAGACAGAGATGAAGGTCATCAGGCAGAGATGAAGGTCATCAGGGAGAGATGAAGGTCATCAGGCAGAGATGAAGGTCATCAGACAGAGATGAAAGTCATCAGACAGAGATGAAGGTCATCAGGCAGAGATGAAGGTCAACAGTTATGACATGTTAGATGCGTGTAAAGGTGAGTTCACCTGTGCAGGAGGTTCCGTTCCCCTGGTATCCAGCCGTACAAACACAGGCAGCAGCTGATCCCTGAGGTCCTGTTACACAGCTGCAGCAAAGGAAATCAGCTCAAACTTTTCATTCATATTCACAAATACTGTCCTGTAATAAACACATATATTTAATTATTTTCTTCTTTCTCCTATTACATGTCCTGTTTCTCTGCCACAGAAGCTCCAGAGTTAAAGTGTTTCCAGTGTTTCCAGTGTTTCCAGTGTTTCCAGTGTGTCGGTACTGTGGTGGTGCTGATCTCAGCCCTGATCTCTCTGTTCTTCAGTCCTGACCCTTCACCACCACTCTCCTCCATCTTCTAGATGTTTCCCTGCCTCAGCTTGTCACAACAAGGCTGTAAATAAGATGTTTTGGAGCAGGAATACATCCATAACATCCAGAGCATGAGAGGACAAAGACTGAGACATTCTGTCTCATTTTCAGATGTTCTTTCATTGACTTGTCTTGTCTTGATGGATTTCTTCAGATGCTGCTTCTTCATTATTAATGACAAATGAACATTAAAGACATTTGTGTGTGGTGTGGAACACAAAGGTTTTGTATTTTAACCAAGACACAATTTATAATTTAATCACTTGAATTACTCCTTTTTGTAAAGTTAGCTTTAAAGTTTACAGTTTGGTTGTTTTAGAGTTTAATAGTTTCCTGGTTGGCAGGTCACGAACAAGGACGACACCTGCAAGATTTCTAGTGGCCTGGCCCAGTCTCTTCGTCAAGACCACAACATGTCCTCGTTACTGTCAGGACCCCAACATGTCCTCGTTACTGTCAGGACCCCAACATGGTACTGTCACTTTCAGGACCCCAACATGTCCTCATTACTGTCAGGACCCCAACATGGTCCTGTTACTGTCAGGACCCCAACATGTCCTCATTACTGTCAGGACCCCAACATGGTCCTGTTACTGTCAGGACCCCAACATGGTCCTGTTACTGTCAGGACCCCAACATGGTCCTGTTACTGTCAGGACCTCAACATGTCCTCGTTACTGTCAGGACCCCAACATGTCCTCATTACTGTCAGGACCCCAACATGTCCTCGTTACTGTCAGGACCCCAACATGTCCTCGTTACTGTCAGGACCCCAACATGTCCTCATTACTGTCAGGACCCCAACATGTCCTCATTACTGTCAGGACCCCAACATGTCCTCGTTACTGTCAGGACCCCAACATGGTCCTGTTACTGTCAGGACCCCAACATGTCCTTGTTACTGTCAGGACCTCAACATGTCCTCGTTACTGTCAGGACCCCAACATGTCCTCATTACTGTCAGGACCTCAACATGGTCCTGTTACTGTCAGGATCCCAACGTATCCTGGTTACTGTCAGGACTCCAATGTGTCCTGGTTATTGACAGGACCCCAACATGGTTCTGTTACTGTCAGGACCCCAACATGTCTTTGTTACTGTCAGGATCTTAACATGGTCCTATTACTGCCAGGACCCCAAAATTTTTCTAGTTAATGACAGGAACACAACATGGTCCTGTTACTGCTAGGACCCCAACGTATCCTGGTTACTGTCAGGACCCCAATGTGTCCTGGTTACTGACAGGACCCCAACATGGTCCTGTTACTGTCAGGACCCCAACATGTCCTTGTTACTGTCAGGACCCCAACGAGTCTTGGTTACTGTCAGGACCCCAACATGGTCCTGTTACTGTCAGGACCCCAACATGTCCTCGTTACTGTCAGGACCCCAACATGTCCTCGTTACTGTCAGGACCCCAACGTGGTCCAGTTACTGTCACGACCCCAACATGGTCCTGTTACTGTCAGGACCCCAACATGTCCTAGTTAATGACAGGAACACAACATGGTCCTGTTACTGCCAGGACCCCAACATGGTCCTGTTACTGTCGGGACCCTTACTTGGTCCTGTTACTGCCAGGACCCCAACATATCCTTGTTAATGTCGGGACCCCAACATGGTCCTATTACTCTCAAGATCCATTATGGTCCTGTTACTGTCGGGACCCCATCGTGGTCCTGTTACTGCCAGGACCCAACATGGTCCTGTTACTGTCAGGACCCAGCATGGTCATGTTACTGTCGGGACCCAGCATGGTCCTGTTACTGTCAGGACCCAACATGGTCCTGTTACTGTCGGGACCCTATTGTGGTCCTGTTACTGTCAGGACCCAACATGGTCCTGTTACTGTCAGGACCCAACATGGTCCTGTTACTGTCGGGACCCCATCGTGGTCCTGTTACTGTCAGGACCCAACATGGTCCTGTTACTGCCAGGACCCAACATGGTCCTGTTACTGTCAGGATCCAACATGGTCCTGTTACTGTCAGGACCGAACATGGTCCTGTTACTGTCAGGACCCAACATGGTCCTGTTACTGTCGGGACCCCATCGTGGTCCTGTTACTGTCAGGACCCAACATGGTCCTGTTACTGCCAGGACCCAACATGGTCCTGTTACTGTCAGGACCCCATCGTGGTCCTGTTACTGCCAGGACCCAACATGGTCCTGTTACTGTCAGGACCCAGCATGGTCATGTTACTGTCGGGACCCAGCATGGTCCTGTTACTGTCAGGACCCAACATGGTCCTGTTACTGTCGGGACCCCATCGTGGTCCTGTTACTGCCAGGACCCAACATGGTCCTGTTACTGTCAGGACCCAGCATGGTCATGTTACTGTCGGGACCCAGCATGGTCCTGTTACTGTCAGGACCCAACATGGTCCTGTTACTGTCAGGACCCAACACGGTCCTGTTACTGTCAGGACCCAACATGGTCCTGTTACTGTCGGGACCCCATCGTGATCCTGTTACTGTCGGGACCCCATCGTGGTCCTGTTACTGTCAGGACCCAACATGGTCCTGTTACTGCCAGGACCCAACATGGTCCTGTTACTGTCGGGACCCCATCGTGGTCCTGTTACTGTCAGGACCTTAGTGTGGTCCCATGTGAGCAACGACTAATTTATTATTTGACCTGAAAAGTTGTCATGGCAACAGAGTTGTATTAAATTAATTTGAAGCAGCCCCAGTTACAGCTGTGAACCATTTCTGGGATGTGTTGAAGTGAAAAATAAAATAAATGCTGACATTTCCTGTTCTTATTGAAATAAAACCCCAGTGTTAAATGTGTCCAAATAAACATCAGTGAGTGTGACGCTCACAAACTCAAACCAGATAAAAGCGTTATTTGTTTTGATTCTGATGCATAAATCACATGTTCACATGGACGGGTGACATACTTGGCGTTCTCGTCACACACTCCTCCGCAGGCGTCGTCCTTGATCTCTGAAACACATTCCAGTTGACAAAAGATTAGAGAAATAATGCTGACGTCACAGTTTTACTGTGCGTATATGTGTGTGTGTGTGTGTGTGTGTGTGTGTGTGTGTGTGTGTGTATGTGTGTGTGTCTTACCAACAGAACAGGAAGCTCCTTTCCAACCTTTATAGCACACACACCTGCCACTTCCTGTCAGGCTATCGTCACACTTGCCATGGTCACATACACACTCTGCAACACACAGAAAAAGAGTGTGTAACTCCCCACAGCCATCCCAGCATCCTCTCTGACAGTCTGATCAAACCTCCTCTATGAACGCCTGATTCTAAGTGACTAAAACCACCAACAGTGAAACACGAGGGGAAAGACAAAGATACCAGACTGTAAACACACCAGCCAAAATAAAAGATTAAAATCTGGGTGAAAATGACTCACTACCAGTGAAGTTGTGTATAGAACTGCAGTCTAGAAAGAACACGAGCCCCAAAATGACATCATCGCTTCTCAGTGACAGTTTCTTTAATGACCTCAACACATTTACACGTTTCAGTAACAGAAGTGATGCTCCATGAAAGTCACCTTTTGTTGAACTAAATGTAATTCACTGATGAGCTTCATGACCCTCCAGATGTTAGCATTAATGTTAGTGTTAGCATTAGGGTGGGTTTAGCATTAGCGTTAGGGTTAATGTTAGGGTGAGCATTAGGATTAGTGTTAGCATTAGCTTTAGGGTGAGTGTTAGCATTAGCATTAAAGTTGGTGTTAGTGTTAGCTTTATGTTTGGTTTAGCATTTGTATAAGCATTAGCATGAGTATAAGGGTTAATATTAGTGTGAGTGTTAACATTATTGTAAGGGTTAGCATTAGGGTAAGTGTTAGCATTCATGTTAACTTTAGCATTAGGGTTAGGTTTAGCATTAGAGTTAGTGTTAGGGTAAGCATTATGGTTAGTGTTAGCATTAGCATTACATTAGGGTTAGCATTTGTGTCAGCATTAGCATTAGTATTAAGGTTAGCATCAGTGTTAGTTTTAGCATTAAGGTTAGTGTTAGCATTAGCATTAGCATCAGCATTAGGATTAGCATTAGGGTTAGGGTTACCATTCGGGTTAGTGTTAGCATTAGGTTAACTTTAGCATTAGGGTTAGGTTTAGAATTAGAGTTAGTGTGTTGGGGTAAGCATTATGGTTAGTGTTAGCATTAGGGTTGGTGCATTAGCGTTACATTAGGGTTAGTATTTGTGTTAGTGTTAGCATGACGGTTACCATTAACATTAGTGTTAGGGTTAGGTTCCCAACCCGTATTAACCCTCCCTTAGCATTAACTTTAGTGTTAGCGTTAGGGTTCGCATTCACAATAGTATTAGCATTAACATTAGTGTTAACATTAGTGTAACCATGAGTGTTAGTGTGCAGACAGCAGGGGTCACTGTTAGGGTTAATATTAGCATTAGGGTTAGCCTTAGCATTCAGGTGGCAGACATGACAATTGTGTGGATGTCTGGTTTACAGAGGTTCATCTTCTCCATGTCTGGATCTTTCTAGAATCCTCCAGATAAAAGGATGAACCATTTTAGATAAACGTCTGAACTGATCCTCTCATATGTGCTTTAAATCTCAACCCTCTGAACCCCAACCCTTCACAGGTTAACGTGATGTTGCTGTAAGAGACGGTAACTGTTGGGGTTAGCGAGGGAGCTCCGTGGTTTAAGCAGCTCGTTCATGCACGGAGGTCAAAGTCCTGCAGTGGTCGACGGTTCAACTCCCAGCATGCAGCTCTTTCTGCCTCACTTTCCTGTCTGTCACTGTAGATAGAGGCCAGTAGAGCCACGAAATCTTCAAGAAATAATAGATAATCATGAAATAAATACTAAACAAAAGCATCCAACATGTTAGACAGGAAGAGCTGCGTCAGCGTGTGAGCTGCTCACTGGAGGAGCAGTTGACCCCGTAGCGTCCTGGCTCACAGTCCTCACAGGCGGTGCCATGGAAACCCTCGTAGCAACGGCACTCTCCGTTGCCGTGGTTACCGTCCTGACACTCCCCGTGATTGGAGCACCAGCTGCCAACATCTCCAGGGCATTTGAAGCACTCGTGGCCGTAGTAACCGGGGCAACAGGAGTGGTCCTGCAGGAGGAGACGCACCAATGATGTTACAAAGCATCCTGGGAACATGTTGAGACGTGAGAGCGGGAAGAAACGTGAAGCTGATCCGCCGAGGCGGCGCTGGAGAGAAGCTCGCAGGTCAGGGTCAGGGTTAGGGCTAACCCTAACCCTAACCTGGGGTCGGGGTCGGGGTTGGGGTCGGGGTCGGGGTAAGGCTTGGGTTCGGGATGGGGTCGGGGTCGGGTCAGGGTCGGGGTCGGGTCGGGGTCGGGGTTGGGGTCGGGGTTGGGGTTGGGGTTGGGGTTTAGGGTTGAGGGTTTGGGGTGGGGTCGGGGTCGGGGTCGGGGTCGGGTAGGCTTGGGGTCGGGATGGGGTCGGGGGGGTCGGGGTCGGGGTTGGGGTCGGGGTCGGTGGGGTTGGGGTTTAGGGTTGAGGGTTGGGGTTGGGGGTCGGGATTCGGGTCGGGGTCGGGGTCGGGGTTTGGGGTCGGGGTAAGGCTTGGGGTCGGGATTGGGGTCGGGGTCGGTATTGGGGTCGGGTCGGGGTTGGGGTCGGGTAAGCTTGGGGTCGGGATTGGGGTCGGGGTCGGATTGGGGTCGGGGTCGGGGTCGGGTCAGGGTCAGGGTTGGGGGGTCGGGGTTGGGGTCGGGGTCAGGTCGGGGTCGGGTTTAGGGTTGAGGGTTGGGGTTGGGGTTGGGGTTGGGGGGGGGGGTTGGGGTTGGGGTTAGGGTTGAGGGTTGGGGGTCGGGTGGGGTTGGGGTCGGGGTAAGGCTTGGGGTGGGTTGGGGTGGGGTCGGGGTCGGGATTGGGGTCGGGGTCGGGGGGGTCGGGTCAGGGTCAGGGTTGGGTGGGGGTCGGGGTCGGGGTCGGGGTTCGGGGTCGGGTTTAGGGTTGAGGGGTTGAGGGTTGGGTTGGGGTTGGGGTTGGGGTCGGGGTTGGGGTTGGGGTTTTAGGGTTGAGGGTTGGGGTTGGGGTCGGGGTTGGGGGTCGGGGTCGGTGGGTAAGGCTTTGGGGTCGGGATTGGGGTAGGGTTGGGTAGGGGGTCGGGGTGGGGGTTGGGGTTTAGGGTTGAGGGTTGGGGTTGGGGTCAGGGTCGGGGTTGGGGTTGGGGTTTTGGGGTTTAGGGTTGGGGTTGGGGTTGGGGTCGGGGTCGGGGTTGGGGGGGTTTAGGGTTTGAGGGTTGAGGGTTTGGGTTGGGGTTGGGTTTGGGGTTGGGGTTGGGTTAGGGTTGGGTTGGGGGTCGGGGTGGGTTGGGGTTGGGGTTGGGTTTAGGGTTGAGGTTGGGGTTGGGGTCGGGGTCGGGGTGGGGTTGGGGTTTGGGGTTTAGGGTTGAGGGTTGGGTTGGGGTCGGGGTCGGGGTTGGGTGGGGTTGGGGTTGGGGTTTGGGGTTGGGTTGGGGTCGGGTGGGGTGGGTTGGGGTGGGGGGGTTTAGGGTTGAGGTTGGGGGTTGGGGTCGGGGTCGGGGTTGGGGTCGGGGTAAAGGCTTGGGGTCGGGATTGGGGTCGGGGTCGGGTCAGGGTCGGGGTCGGGGTCGGGGTCGGGGGGGGGTCGGGGTTTGGGGTTGGGGTTGGGGTTTTAGGGTTGAGGGTTGGGGTTGGGGTTCGGGGTCGGGGTCGGGGGGGGGTCGGGGTAAGGCTTGGGGTGGGGGTGGGGTCGAGGGTGGGGTTGGGGTCGGGGTTGGGGTCGGGGTCGGGGTTGGGGTTTAGGGTTGGGGTTGGGGTTGGGGTCGGGTTCTGGTCGGGGTCGGGGTCGGGGGTGGGGTCGGGGTTTGGGTCGGGGGGGTCGGGTCGGGTTGGGGTCGGGGTCGGGGTTGGGGTCGGGGTAAGGCTTGGGGTCGGGATTGGGGTCGGGGTCGGGATTGGGTCGGGGGCGGGGTCGGGTTAGGGGTGGGTTGGGGTTGGGGTTGGGGTCGGGGTCGGGGTCGGGGTCGGGGTTTAGGGTTGAGGGTTGAGGGTTGGGGTTGGGGTTGGGGGGTCGGGGTTGGGGTTGGGTTTAGGGTTGAGGGGTTGGGGTAGGGGGGGGGGGGTGGGGTCGGGGTAAGGCTTGGGGTCGGGGGGGGGGTCGGGATTGGGGTCGGGGTGGGGTCGGGGTGGGGTTGGGGTCGGGGCGGGGGGTCAGGGTCGGGTCGGGGTTAAGGGTTGAGGGTTTGAGGGTTGGGGTTGGGGGGGGGTGGGGTCGGGGTTGGGGTTGGGGTTTAGGGTTGAGGGTTGGGGTTGGGGTCGGGTTGGGGTCGGGGTCGGGGTAAGGGTTGGGGTGGGGTCAGGGTTGGGGGGGTCGGGGTCGGGGTTGGGGTTGGGGTTGAGGGTTGGGGTTGGGGTGGGGGGGGGGGGGAGGGTAGGGTTTAGGGTTGGGGTTGGGGTCAGGGGGGGTCGGGGTTGGGGTCGGGTTTAGGGTTGAGGGTTGGGGTTGTCGGGGGGGGTCGGGGTTGGGGGGGTTTTGGGGTTGGGGTTGGGGTTGGGGGGGGTCGGGGTGGGTTGGGGTTGGGGTTTGGTTGGGTTGGGGTTGGGTCGGGGTCGGGTTGGGGTTTAGGGTTTAGGGTTGGGGTTGGGGTCGGGGTCGGGTTTGGGGTTGGGGGTAGGTTGAGGGTTCGGGGTCGGGGTCAGGGTTGGGGTTGGGGTCGGGGTTAGGGTTGAGGGTTGGGGTTGGGGTCGGGGTCAGGGTCGGGGTCAGGGTGGCGTCTGCTGACCGTGGTGTAGCGGAGACATTTGATGACGCAGCCCCAGACAGACTTCCTCTTGGTTCCGACCCGCTTCTTGTAGTTACAGTTGGGCTTCATGTTGGCGGGAAACTGAGGTCTGATCTGCAGCAGATCACAGAAACCGTGAACCTTTTATTGCCTTTATGAATGAAGTTGAGGTCAACAGGACAAAAACAGGAACAAACAACCGTCTTTAATGTCAAAAACATGATAGCAGTTAATTAAAATCCCATCAGGGGACGTATCGACCCCCTTCAGGTCTGTGGACATGTCTCAGTCAGACTGGAACACCTGGACACTTCAGGTCTGTGGACATGTCTCAGTCAGACTGGAACACCTGGACACTTCAGGTCTGTGGACATGTCTCAGTCAGACTGGAACACCTGGACACTTCAGGTCTGTGGACATGTCTCAGTCAGACTGGAACACCTGGACACTTTAGGTCTGTGGACATGTCTCAGTCAGACTGGAACACCTGGACACTTCAGGTCTGTGGACATGTCTCAGTCAGACTGGAACACCTGGACACTTTAGGTCTGTGGACATGTCTCAGTCAGACTGGAACACCTGGACACTTCAGGTCTGTGGACATGTCTCAGTCAGACTGGAACACCTGGACACTTCAGGTCTGTGGACGTGTCTCAGTCAGACTGGAACACCTGGACACTTCAGGTCTGTGGACGTGTCTCAGTCAGACTGGAACACCTGGACACTTCAGGTCTGTGGACGTGTCTCAGTCAAGACTGGAACACCTGGACACTTCAGGTCTGTGGACGTGTCTCAGTCAGACTGGAACACCTGGACACTTCAGGTCTGTGGACATTCTCAGTCAGACTGGGAACACCTGGACACTTCAGGTCTGTGGACGTGTCTCAGTCAGACTGGAACACCTGGACACTTCGGTCTGTGGACGTGTCCTCAGTCAGACTGGAACACCTGGACACTTCAGGTCTGTGGACATGTCTCAGTCAGACTGGAACACCTGGACACTTCAGGTCTGTGGACGTGTCTCAGTCAGACTGGAACACCTGGACACTTCAGGTCTGTGGACGTGTCTCAGTCAGACTGGAACACCTGGACACTTCAGGTCTGTGGACGTGTCTCAGTCAGACTGGAACACCTGGACACTTCAGGTCTGTGGACGTGTCTCAGTCAGACTGGAACACCTGGACACTTCAGGTCTGTGGACGTGTCTCAGTCAGACTGGAACACCTGGACACTTCAGGTCTGTGGACATGTCTCAGTCAGACTGGAACACCTGGACACTTCAGGTCTGTGGACGTGTCTCAGTCAGACTGGAACACCTGGACACTTCAGGTCTGTGGACGTGTCTCAGTCAGACTGAACACTGGACACTCAGGTCAGTCTTCAGACTGGAACACCTGGACACTTCAGGTCTGTGGACGTGTCTCAGTCAGACTGGAACACCTGGACACTTCAGGTCTGTGGACGTGTCTCAGTCAGACTGGAACACCTGGACACTTTCAGGTCTGTGGACGTGTCTCAGTCAGACTGGAACACCTGGACACTTCAGGTCTGTGGACGTGTCTCAGTCGACTGGAACACCTGGACACTTCAGGTCTGTGGACGTGTCTCAGTCAGACTGGAACACTGGACACTTCGTCTGTGGACTGTCCGACTGGAACCTGGACACTTCAGGTCTGTGGACATGTCTCAGTCAGACTGGAACACCTGGACACTTCAGGTCTGTGGACATGTCTCAGTCAGACTGGAACACCTGGACACTTCAGGTCTGTGGACATGTCTCAGTCAGACTGGAACACCTGGACACTTCAGGTCTGTGGACATGTCTCAGTCAGACTGGAACACCTGGACACTTCAGGTCTGTGGACATGTCTCAGTCAGACTGGAACACCTGGACACTCAGGTGGTCTCAGGTGCTCAGAGCTGGTCTCAGCTGGTCTCAGCTGGTCTCAGCTGGTCTCAGGGGGTCTCAGGGGGTCTCAGCTGGTCTCAGCTGGTCTCAGGTGGTCTCAGCTGGTCTCAGGTGGTCAGAGCTGGTCTCAGCTGGTCTCAGGTGGTCTCAGGTGCTCAGAGCTGGTCTCAGCTGGTCTCAGGTGGTCTCAGCTGGTCTCAGGTGGTCTCAGGTGGTCTCAGCTGGTCTCAGGTGGTTTCAGGTGCTCACAGCTGGTCTCAGCTGGTCTCAGTCTCAGTCTCAGGTGGTCTCAGCTGGTCTCAGCTGGTCTCAGCTGGTCTCAGGTGGTCTCAGTCTCTGGTCTCAGCTGGTCTCAGGTGGTCTCAGGTGGTCTCAGGTGGTCTCAGGTGGTCTCAGGTGGTCTCAGGTGCTCAGAGCTGGTCTCAGCTGGTCTCAGCTGGTCTCAGCTGGTCTCAGCTGGTCTCAGCTGGTCTCAGCTGGTCTCAGGTGGTCTCAGGTGGTCTCAGCTGGTCTCAGGTGGTCTCAGGTGGTCTCAGGTGGCTCAGAGCTGGTCTCAGCTGGTCTCAGGTGGTCTCAGCTGGTCTCAGGTGGTCTCAGGTGGTCTCAGCTGGTCTCAGGTGGTCTCAGGTGCTCAGAGCTGGTCTCAGCTGGTCTCAGGTGGTCTCAGCTGGTCTCAGCTGGTCTCAGGTGGTCTCAGGTGGTCTCAGGTGGTCTCAGCTGGTCTCAGCTGGTCTCAGGTGCTCAGAGCTGGTCTCAGCTGGTCTCAGGTGGTCTCAGCTGGTCTCAGGTGGTCTCAGGTGGTCTCAGCTGGTCTCAGCTGGTCTCAGGTGGTCTCAGCTGGTCTCAGGTGGTCTCGGCTGGTCTCAGGTGGTCTCAGGTGGCTCAGAGCTGGTCTCAGCTGGTCTCAGGTGGTCTCAGGTGCTCAGAGCTGGTCTCAGGTGGTCTCAGGTGGTCTCAGGTCTCAGGGTCTCAGGTGTCTCAGTGGCTCAGAGCTGGTCTCTCAGCTGGTTCTCAGTGGTCTCAGCTGGTCTCAGGTGGTCTCAGCTGGTCTCAGCTGTCTCAGGTGGCTCATGGTCTCAGTGGTCTCAGGTGGTCTCAGGTTGGTCTCAAGTGGTCTCAGCTGGTCTCAGGTGGTCTCAAGTGGTCTCAGCTGGTCTCAGGTGGTCTCAGGTGGCTCAGAGCTGGTCTCAGCTGGTCTCAGGTGCTCAGAGCTGGTCTCAGCTGGTCTCAGGTGGTCTCAGGTGGTTTCAGGTGGTCTCAGGTGGTCTCAGGTGGTCTCAGGTGGTCTCAGCTGGTCTCAGCTGGTCTCAAGTGGTCTCAGCTGGTCTCAGGTGGTCTCAAGTGGTCTCAGCTGGTCTCAGCTGGTCTCAGGTGGTCTCAGGTGTTTCAGGTGGTCTCAGGTGGTCTCAGGTGGTCTCAGGTGGTCTCAGGTGGTCTCAGGTGGTCTCAGGTGGTGCCCACTACACTGTCTGTGACTGCTGGCATCAACCAGCTGGACCTTGGTTGAATTAGCTCAGTCACTTTAAAGGGGCTGAACACTTATGCAATAATTTATTTTACTGTATATGATTTTAATTAATTGACTGTAGTTTGTAAAAATCTGTTTTAACTTTGACGTCTTTGATGTCTCTGTTATTGTGTTTTTTACCGGTTTGTGGCTGAAGAGACATCGTGGTGGTCCGTTACAGTCGGTACACCTCCCCTGGAGACAGAAACACCAACAGCTTCACATATTTAAGTAGAAAATAATTTTAAAAAAGCCAATAAATAAAGAAAAAGCAAAGTTTAACTCAGTATTTATATTCTCAGTCCTGATGACCTGTGACCTTCAAGTATTTCAGGCACAGTCGCTGTTAAACATGAAATCAGTGTTTTACAACATTTATCCTTTCTGATCTTCTGTTCATGTTTCACCACAACACTATAATATAATAAAAACACTTATAATACAATGTACTAAAAACACTAAATGACTATATAATATAATATAATTCAAACACTTCAATATAATAAAAACACTAAATGACTATACAACATAAACGCTACACTACAATAGCAAACACTAGACTGTAATATAATATAAAACTACACTATAACAGCCAGTACGTTTCCTCTGCTGCTCTGTTATCGTCATGCTTCTTTGTGATTGGCTCAGAGTCATATCAACAGTCATGTGACCATATTTATTCACTGAGCGCAACATTCACATTTTTAACTCTGCTTTTGGATAAATGTGAACAAAGAGAGCAGATTAGAGGTTGTCTTCATCCATCCATCTATTCATCCACCTTTCATCCATCAATCCATCCATCCATCTATTCATCCATCCATCTATTCATTCACCTTTCATCCATCAATCCATCCATCCATCTATTCATCCAACCATTCATTCATCCATTCATCCATTCATCCATCCATCCATCTATTCATCCATCCATTCATTCATCCATCTGTTCATCCATTCATCCGTTCATCAATTCATCCGTTCATAAATTCATCCATTCATCTATTCATCCACCTTTCATCCATCAATCCATCCATCCATCTATTCATCCATCCATTCATTCATCCATTCCTCATCATTCATCCCATTTCATCCATTTCCATCATTCATCCATCCATTCATCCATCATTCATCCATCATCTTCATCTCATCCATTCATCCATTCATTCATTCCATTCATCTCATCCATTCATTCATTCATCCATTCCGTTTCATCCATCATTCATCCATCCATCCATTCATCCATCCATTCCATCCATCCATCATCATCCATCATCCATCCATCCATCCATCCATCATCCATCCATCCATCCATTATTCATCATTCATCCATCATCCATCCATTCATCATCATTCATCATTCATCCATCCATTCATCCATTCATCCATCATCATTCATCCATCCATCATATCATTCATCATCCATTCCATTCATTCATCCATTTCCATCATCCTGCATCCATCATTCATCATCCATCCTTCATCCATCCATTCATCCATTCATCCATCCATTCATTCATCCATCCATTCATCCATTCATCCATTCATCCATTCATCCATCCATCCATCCTCCATCATCCATCCCATCATCCCATCCATCTTCATCCATCCATCCCATCCATCATCCATTCATCATCCATTCATTCATCATCCATCCATCCATCTATTCATCATCCATCATCCATTCATCCATCCATCATTCATTCATCTCCATCCATCATCATTCCATCCATCCCATTCCATCATCATCCATCCATCATTCATCATCCATTTCATCCATTCATCCATCATCATCCATCCATCCATCATCCATCCATCCATCCATCCATTCATTCCATCCATTCCATCCATCCATTCATCCATCCATCCATCATCCATCCATTCATCCATCATTCCATCCATCCATCATCATCCATCCATCATTCATCCATCATTCATTCATCCATTTCATCCTATTCATCCCATTCATCCATTCATCCATTCATCCACCCATCCATCCTTCATCCCATCCATCCATCATCCATCATCATCCATCCATTCATTCATCATTCATTCATCCATCATTCATTCATCCATTCATCCTATTCATCCATCCATCCATCCATCCATCCATCCATTCATCCATCCATCCATTCCATCATCCATTCCATCCCATCCTTCATCCATCCATCCATCCATCATTCATCCTCCTCCATCCATCCATCCCATCCATCCATCATCAATCCATTCATCCATCATCCATTCATCCATCTATCATCCATTCCATCCCTTATTCATCCATCATCATCCATCCATTCATCCATCCATCATCCATTCATTCATCCATCTTCATCCGTTCATCCATCCCATCCATTCATCCATTCATTCATCCATCCATTCATCCATTCATCCATCCATCCCATCATTCCATTCCATCATCATTCATCCATTCATCTCATTCATCCATCATCCATCCATCCTCCATCCATCTATCATTCCATCCTTCATCCATTTCATTCATCATTTCATCCATTCCATCCTTTCCATCATCCATCCATTCATCCATTCATCCATCATCCATCCATCCATCATCCATCCATTCATCATTCATTCATCCATCCATCTTCTCCATCCATCCATCCATCATCATCCATCCATTCATCCATCCATCCCATTCATCCATCATTCATCCATTCATCCATCCATTCATCATCTATTCATCCATCATTCCATCCATCCATTCATCATCCATCCATTCATCCATTCATTCATCCATCATCCATCATCCATCCATCCATCCATCCCCATTCATTCATCATCATTCATTTCATCTATTCATCCATTCATCATCATCCATCCATTCATCCATTCATTCCATCCATCATTCATCCATCCATCATCCATCCATCCATCTCATCCATCCATTTTCCTCCATCCATCATCCCTTCTTCATCATCCATCCATCCATTCCATCATCCATCCCATCCATCCATCATCCATCCATCCATCCATCCATTCATCCATCCACCATCATCCATCCTCCATCCTCCACCATCCATGGTCCATTCATTATCCTCATTCCGACCATCCATCCCCATCTCCTTCCATCCATCCTCCATCCATCCATCCCATCCATCCTCCACCTCCATCCTCCTCCATCCATCCTCCATCCATCCATCCATCCATCCATCATCCATCCATCCATCCTCATCCATCCTCCATCCATCCTCCATCCTCCATCCTCCATCCATCCTCCATCCCATCCATCCTCCTCCATCCATCCATCCTCCTCCATCCATCCATCCATCCTCTCCTCCATCTCCATCCATTCCATTCCATCCATCCATCCATCCATTCCATCCTCCATCCATCCATCCATCCATCATCCTTCATCCATCATCATCATCCATCATCATCCATCATTCATCCTCATCCATCCATCCATCATTCATCCATCCATCCTCCATCATCTTCATCCATCCTCATTCCATCCATCCATTCATCCATTCTCCATTCATCATCCATCATCACCTTCATCCCGTCATCCTCATTCATCCCATCCATCCCATCCATCATCTATTCATCCATCCATCCTTCATTCCATCATCCATCATTATCTCATTCATTCATCCATTTTATCCATCCATCATCCATCCATCATTCATCCATTCATCCGTTCATCCATCATTCATTCCATCATCCATCTCCATCCATCCATTCATCCATTCATCCGTCATCATCCATCCATCCATCCATTATCCATTTATTTATTCATCATCCATCCTCCCCATCTGTTCATCCATTCATCTGTTCATCAATTCATCCATTCATCCATCCATCCATCCCTCCATTCATTCATTTATTCATCCATCCATCCATCTATTCATCCATCCATCTATCCTTCATCCATCCATCTATTCATCCATCCATTAATCCATCCATCCATTCATACATCTATTCATCCTTCATCCATCCATCCATCCATCTATTCATCCATCCATCCGTTCATCCATCTATTTATCCATCCATTCATTCATCCATCTATTCATCCATCCATTAATTCATTCATCCATTCATCCATTCATCCATCCATCCTCCATCCATTCACCCATCCATCCATCCATCCATTCATTAATCCATCCAACCATTCATCCATCCCTCCATCCTCCATCCTCCATTCATCCTCTTCCATCCTCCATCCATCCTCCATCCATCCATCCATCATCCATCCATCCCATCCTCCATCCATCCATCCAATCCATCCATCCATCATATCCATCCATCCTCCATCCATCCATCCATCCCTCCATCCATCCTCCATCCTCCATCCATCCATCCATCCATCCATCCATCCATCCATCCATCCATCCATCCATCCATCCATCCATCCATCCTCCAATCCATCCACTCCATCCATCCTCCTCCATCCTCCATCCATCCTCCATCCATCCATCCATCCATCCATCCATCCATCCTCCATCCATCCATCATCCATCCATCCTCCATCCATCCTCCATCCACCATCCTCCATCCATCCTCCATTCCATCCTCCGCTCCATCCATCCTATCCATTCCACCATCATCCATCCTCCACTCCTCCACATCCGTTTCCATCCATCCATCCATCCATCCATAACTCCTCCATCCATCCGTCCATCATCCATTCCATCCTCCATCCCCATCCATCCAGTTCATCATCCATCCATCCTCCATCCATCCTCCATCCACCGCCATCCCCATCCTTCAGATCCATCCATCCATCCATCCATCCATCCTCCATATCCCATCCATCCTCCATCCATCCATCCCATCTCCAACCATCATCCTCTCCCTTCCTCCATAACATCATCCTCCATCGTTCCATACCTCCATCCATCCATCCATCCATCCATCCATCCATCCATCCCCATCCATCCATCCATCCATCCATCCATCCATCCATCCATCCATCCATCCATCCATCCATCCATCCATCCATCATCCACCATCCCATCCATCCATCCATCCATCCATCCATCCCATCCTCCATCCATCCTCATCCATCCATCCTCCATCCTCCCTCCATCCATCCATCCATCCATCCATCCATCCATCCATCCTCCCATCCATCCATCCATCCATCCATCCATCCATCCATCCATCCATCCATCCATCCATCCATCCATCCATCCATCCTCCATCCTCCATCCATCCATCCCATCCATCCATCCATCCTCCATCCATCCATCCATCCATCCTCCATCCATCCATCCTCCCATCCATCCTCCATCATCCATCCTCCATCCATCCATCCATCCATCCTCCATCCATCCATCCATCCATCCATCCATCCTCCATCCTCCATCCATCCTCCTCCATCCATCCATCCTCCATCCTCCATCCTCCATCCATCCATCCATCCATCCTCCATCCTCCATCCATCCATCCATCCATCCATCCATCCTCCATCCATCCTCCATCCATCCATCCATCCATCCATCCATCCATCCTCCATCCATCCATCCATCCATCCATCCCCATCCATCCATCCATCATCCATCCATCCATCCATCCATCCATCCATCCATCATCCCTCCTCCTTACGCTGAACTGCAGGGCGACCTGTTTGCTGCATCTGTTCCGACGAACTCTGAGGACTCGTGGAAGGAGGATGATGATGCCGAACTGTGTCTCAGTGAAGCTGCCGTCCAGAGGGACGTCGTTGACAGCTGTCTAGAGGACAAGAGGACAAGAAACCAGTTAACACAAACTCCACAAACCCCATCCTCCACAGACCAGTGTAGACCAGAGTAAACCAGTGTAGACCAGTGTAGACCAGTGTAGACCAGTGAGACCGGAGGTTAATCTTGGGGGTTATCTGGGGGGAGTTATCTGCGGGGGGTATTATTACCTGGTTCTGGTGGGTGGTATTACCTGGTTCTGGTGGGTGGTTTTACCTGGTTCTGGTGAGTATTATTACCTGGTTCTGGTGGTTATCACCTGGTTCTGGTGGGTGATACCTGGTTCTGGTGGTTATCACCTGGTTCTGCTGGGTATCACCTGGTTCTGGTGGGTGGTTTTACCTGGTTCTGGTGGGTATTATTACCTGGTTCAGGTGGGTGGTATTACCTGGTTCTGGTGGTTATCACCTGGTTCTGGTGGGTGGTATTACCTGGTTCTGGTGGTTATTACCTAGTTCTAGTGGGTGGTATTACCTGGTTCTGGTGGGTATTATTACCTGGTTCTGGTGGGTATATACCTGGTTCTGGGGTGGTGGTGGTATTACTGTTCTGGTGGTTACCTGGTTCTGGTGGGTATTATTACCTGGTTCTGGTGGGTATTACCTGGTTCTGGTGTTTACCTGTTCTGTGTATTACGGGTTCTGGTATTACCTGGTTCTGGCTGGTATTATTACCTGGTTCTGGCGGTTGAGGTGGAACTGGACCTGGTGGTCGCTGCCCAGCAGCGTGTTCTCCAACATGCCATCAGTCAGGTGGTCGGGGAAGAGCAGCATGTTGGGAATCACATGGTACCGAAACACCTCTGAATCCTGGACAGACAGAACCGGTTCTGGAGCATCACAACTGTACACTGTCGTAATCATCATTATCAAAATAAAAAATCTTAATTTATCTACGACAGGAAACCATCTCCGGGTTTGGATCATTGGGGTTCTGTCAGAACATCTCTGTTAACATCGTCCAGCTGTCAGACACAAACATCCTTTGATGATTCATCAATACCGTAAACCAGTTGTTCTAAATACCATCGATGTTCTCCAGAGGTTCATCAGAAGATGATTTTTTTTTCTTTCTTTTCTCTCCCCCATCATTAGTTTGGGCCCGTGCCCCTTATTAAAATACACCCTCAGCAGGTCCCTCTCTTCACTCTGCCCTGTGGTCGAACCCAGGTCCCCGATGGGAAGGACCACATGACCTTCAACCCACCCTAAACCCACCTAACCCTAACCCCAACCCCAACCCAACCCTACCCAACCCCAACCCCACCCCTAACCCTAACCCCCCCAACCCTAAACCCCAACCCGAACCCCAACCCCCCTAACCCCGAACCCCTAACCCCCCCTAAAACCCCCCCAACCCCAACCCCTAACCCCTAACCCCTAACCCCCCCTAACCCCTAAACCCCTAACCCCAACCCAACCCCCCTAACCCCTAACCCTAACCCTAACCCCCCCCTAACCCTAACCCCTAACCCAACCCGAACCCCCAACCCCAACCCCTAAAAACCCTAACCCCTAACCCCAACCCCAACCCAACCCCAACCCCGAACCCCCAACCCTAACCCACCCTAACCCCCTAACCCCTAAACCCACCCCTAACCCTAACCCTAACCCCCCCAAACCCCAACCCAACCCCAACCCCAACCCCAAACCCCAACCCCTAACCCCTAAACCCACCCCAACCCCAACCCCTAACCCCTAACCCCTAACCCCCCCAACCCTAACCCTAACCCCTAACCCTAAACCCCAACCCCAACCCCTAACCCCCCCTAACCCCAACCCCTAACCCTAAAACCCCCCAACCCCAACCCCTAAACCCTAACCCCTAACCCCTAACCCCCCCTAACCCCTAAACCCCAACCCAACCCCTAACCCCAAACCCCAACCCCTAAAAACCCCAACCCCAACCCCGAACCCTAAACCCTAAACCCCAACCCAAACCCCTAACCCTAACCCTAAACCCCAACTCCAACCCTAAACCCTAACCCCAACTTGGACCCAACCATGGACCTGGGTTAGGGTTCTCATGGGTCCAACATGGAACCAGAGCACAATCTCATGTAGGGTTCCTTCTTCAGCCCATTTACCCCCCCACATACAGATGTTGGCTGGACTGGTACCCAGCTGTTGTAAGAAACAGCTTTGTGAGAGATAAATCCAGAAGTTCTGGTCCACGAAGGTGTCTACAGCACCACAGAACTGGAGTTTACACTGGGTATGGGACCAACCAAATACAAGATGATGTCATCAAAGTGTCATTCAGTTACATGTCAAATAAATGATGTTTCCCTGGTGACTGGATCAGATGATGGACGTACCAGGTGGGAGGAGTTGGTCCTGTTCAGGTGCTGCCTGATGGCTTCATCTGTCGGCAGCAGGATGGTGAACTCTGAGTCCCTCAGAAGGTCTGACAGGTTGTACATCTAGAAGAAAACGCACACGAGTACAACAACGAAGGGACGCGATAAAAGAAAAAGACATAAAAATGATCAGGAATCTCTTCTGCTCAGCTGAAGAACGTTAACGTGACGAGGTTCCTGCTCAGTCGGTTGTTGGACTTTTGAGGTTGTGGAGCAACAACATCAAAACATTTGAGACGACAAATTAAAGCCAACAGTTGCAACAGAATCACTGCTGAACATGTTCACTGTGATGAAGGTCAAAGGTCAAGAGGCCGAAGACAAAGCAGTGACGTTTGATGAGATAAATGTGTTCAGATGGATATAAACTCAGAACAGGAAGGAAATCAGTGTTTGGTGGAATATTTCTTTGTTGAATCAATGCTTCTCAGAAACAAATGTACCGTTGGAAAGGCCGTTTATTTCTCCTTTAAATGGAGCCCCATTTATCAGGAACATCTGAGGAACGTGGGTTGATCCCATGAAATGTCTTCTCTGTTCTTGCTCTTGACCTTTGTCCTGATCTTCTGGTTCCTCCAGGTGCTCCTGAACAGGTGGAGGAACCTCCTGTTCAGTGACGAGTCCAGATTCTGGATCGTAAGGTTAGGGTTAGGGTCCAAATGTGGAGGAGACGTGGAGAACCCTCTGGTGACACAGTAACATGTTCTGGTGGAGACAGTGTGATGGTGTTGGAGGTCGTCTCAGTGCAGAGAGAGATCCAGATGAATCTGTGGTTCCACATCTCCAGTCTGGGACCAAACTATCCTCCATGATGACCATGCTGGCCCCACAGAGCAGGTTCACCAGAGACCACCTCCAGAACCTGGGGGTGGAGAGGATGGAGGTCCTGACTGCTGTTGGAGGTCCATCACAACCACGTTGGCTGGTTGGAGACTGGGATGACATTCCACAGTGGTCTGTGACCAGACTGGAGACCAGCAAGAGGAGGAGGAGTCAAGCTGGAGACCAGCAGGAGGAGGAGGAGCCAGGCTGGTGACCAGCAGGAGGAGGAGGAGTCAAGCTGGTGACCAGCAGGAGGAGAAGTAGCCAGGCTGGTGACCAGCAGGAGGAGGAGGAGTCATGCTGGTGACCAGCAGGAGGAGGAGGAGTCAAGCTGGAGACCAGCAGGAGGAGGAGGAGTCAAGCTGGTGACCAGCAGGAGGAGGAGGAGCCATGCTGGTGACCAGCAGGAGGAGGAGGAGGAGTCAAAGCTGGTGACCAGCAGGAGGAGGAGGAGCCAGGCTGGTGACCAGCAGGAGGAGGAGGAGTCAAGCTGGAGACCAGCAGGAGGAGGAGGAGTCAAGCTGGTGACCAGCAGGAGGAGAAGTAGCCAGGCTGGTGACCAGCAGGAGGAGGAGGAGTCATGCTGGTGACCAGCAGGAGGAGGAGGAGTCAAGCTGGAGACCAGCAGGAGGAGGAGGAGTCAAGCTGGTGACCAGCAGGAGGAGGAGGAGCCATGCTGGTGACCAGCAGGAGGAGGAGGAGTCAAGCTGGTGACCAGCAGGAGGAGGAGGAGCCATGCTGGAGACCAGCAGGAGGAGGAGGAGCCAGGCTGGTGACCAGCAGGAGGAGGAGGAGGAGCCAGGCTGGAGACCAGCAAGAGGAGGAGCCATGCTGGTGACCAGCAGGAGGAGGAGGAGCCAGGCTGGAGACCAGCAAGAGGAGGAGGAGCCAGGCTGGAGACCAGCAGGAGGAGGAGGAGTCAAGCTGGAGACCAGCAGGAGGAGGAAGAGCCATGCTGGAGACCAGCAGGAGGAGGAGGAGTCAAGCTGTTGACCAGCAGGAGGAGGAGGAGCCATGCTGGAGACCAGCAAGAGGAGGAGGAGTCAAGCTGGAGACCAGCAGGAGGAGGAGGAGTCATGCTGGTGACCAGCAGGAGGAGGAGCCAGACTGGTGACCAGCAAGAGGAGGAGCCAGGATGGAGACCAGCAGGAGGAGGAGCCATGCTGGTGACCAGCAGGAGGAGGAGGAGCCATGCTGGTGACCAGCAGGAGGAGGAGGAGCCAGGCTGGAGACCAGCAGGAGGAGGAGGAGCCATGCTGGTGACCAGCAGGAGGAGGAGGAGCCAGGCTGGAGACCAGCAGGGGGAGGAGGAGCCATGCTGGTGACCAGCAGGAGGAGGAGGAGCCATGCTGGTGACCAGCAGGAGCAGGAGGAGTCAAGCTGGTGACCAGCAGGAGGAGGAGGAGCCATGCTGGTGACCAGCAGGAGGAGGAGGAGGAGCCAGACTGGTGACCAGCAGGAGGAGGAGGAGTCAAGCTGGAGACCAGCAGAAGGAGGAGGAGCCATGCTGGTGACCAGCAAGAGAGGAGGAGCCATGCTGGTGACCAGCAGGAGGAGGAGAGGAGCCAGGCTGGAGACCAGCAGAAGGAGGAGGAGCCATGCTGGTGACCAGCAAGAGGAGGAGTCAAGCTGGAGACCAGCAGGAGGAGGAGGAGCCATGCTGGTGACCAGCAGGAGGAGGAGGAGCCAGACTGGAGACCAGCAGGAGGAGGAGGAGCCATGCTGGTGACCAGCAGGAGGAGGAGTAGCCATGCTGGTGACCAGCAGGAGGAGGAGGAGTCAAGCTGGAGACCAGCAGAAGGAGGAGGAGCCATGCTGGTGACCAGCAAGAGGAGGAGCCATGCTGGTGACCAGCAGGAGGAGGAGGAGCCAGGCTGGAGACCAGCAGAAGGAGGAGGAGCCATGCTGGTGACCAGCAAGAGGAGGAGTCAAGCTGGAGACCAGCAGGAGGAGGAGGAGCCATGCTGGTGACCAGCAGGAGGAGGAGGAGCCAGACTGGAGACCAGCAGGAGGAGGAGGAGCCATGCTGGTGATCAGCAGGAGGAGGAGGAGCCATGCTGGTGACCAGCAGGAGGGGGAGGAGCCAGACTGGAGACCAGCAGGAGGAGGAGGAGCCAGACTGGAGACCAGCAGGAGGAGGAGGAGCCATGCTGGTGACCAGCAGGAGGAGGAGGAGCCATGCTGGTGACCAGCAGGAGGGGGAGGAGCCAGGCTGTTGTGGGTGTGTCTGGTTCTGGTTCTTCCACATGCTGCTGAGGCTCCTGGTTGTTAAATTAATACATTTAAACTGTTAATATGTCAATATGTCATCTAATCCCTGACAGATGTCCCTGACAGATGTTCCTGACAGATGTCCCTGACAGATGTTCCTGACAGATGTTCCTTACAGATGTGCCTGACAGATGATCCTGACAGATGATCCTGACAGATGTTCCTGACAGATGATCCTGACAGATGTCCCTGACAGATGTTCCTGACAGATGTTCCTGACAGATGTTCCTGACAGATGATACTGACAGATGTCCCTGACAGATGATCCTGACAGATGTTCCTGACAGATGTTCCTGACAGATGTTCCTGACAGATGTCCCTTACAGATGTTCCTGACAGATGTTCCTGACAGATGATACTGACAGATGTCCCTGACAGATGATCCTGACAGATGTTCCTGACAGATGTTCCTGACAGATGTTCCTGACAGATTTCCTGACAGATGTTCCTGACAGATGTTCCTGACAGATGTTCCTGACAGATGATCCTGACAGATGATCCTGACAGATGATCCTGACAGATGATCCTGACAGATGTTCCTGACAGATGTTCCTGACAGATGTTCCTGACAGATGATCCTGACAGATGATCCTGACAGATGATCCTGACAGATGATCCTGACAGATGTTCCTGACAGATGTTCCTGACAGATGATACTGACAGATGTCCCTGACAGATGATCCTGACAGATGTTCCTGACAGATGTTCCTGACAGATGTTCCTGACAGATGTCCCTTACAGATGTTCCTGACAGATGTTCCTGACAGATGTTCCTGACAGATGATCCTGACAGATGATCCTGACAGATGATCCTGACAGATGTTCCTGACAGATGTTCCTGACAGATGTTCCTGACAGATGATCCTGACAGATGATCCTGACAGATGATCCTGACAGATGTTCCTGACAGATGTTCCTGTCAGATGTCCCTTACAGATGTTCCTGACAGATGATCCTGACAGATGTTCCTGACAGATGATCCTGACAGATGATCCTGACAGATGTTCCTGACAGATGTTCCTGTCAGATGTCCCTTACAGATGTTCCTGACAGATGTTCCTGACAGATGTTCCTGACAGATGATCCTTACAGATGTTCCTGACAGATGTTCCTGACAGATGATACTGACAGATGATCCTGACAGATGTTCCTGACAGATGTCCTGACAGATGTCCCTTACAGATGTTCCTGACAGATGTTCCTGACAGATGTTCCTGACAGATGATCCTGACAGATGATCCTGACAGATGTTGACTGACAGATGTTCCTGACAGATGTTCCTGACAGATGATCCTGAACAGATGATCCTGATGACAGATGATCCTGACAGATGTTCCTGACAGATGTTCCTGTCAGATGTCCCTTACAGATGTTCCTGACAGATGTTCCTGACAGATGTTCTGACTGACAGATGTTCCTGACAGATGATCCTTACAGATGTTCCTGACAGATGTTTCCTGACAGATGATACTGACAGATGATCCTGACAGATGTTCCTGACAGATGTCCCTGACAGATGTTCCTGACAGATGTTCCTGACAGATGTCCCTGACAGATTGATCCTGACAGATGATCCTGACAGATTTCCTGACAGATGATCCTGACAGATGTTCCTGACAGATGTCCTGACAGATGTTCCTGACAGATGTTCCTGACAGATGTCCCTGACAGATGATCCTGACAGATGTTCCTGACAGATGTTCCTGACAGATGATCCTGACAGATCCTGAATGTCCTGACAGTTCCTGACAGATGTTACTGACAGATGTCCCTGACAGATGTTCCTGACAGATGTTCCTGACAGATGATCCTGACAGATGATCCTGACAGAGTCCTGACAGATGTCCCTGACAGATGTTCCTGACAGATGATCCTGACAGATGTCCTGACAGATGTTCCTGACAGATGACAGAGTTCCTGACAGATGATTCCTGACAGATGTCCTGACAGATGATCCTGACAGATGATCCTGACAGATGTTCCCTGACAGATGTTCCTGACAGATGTTCCTGACAGATGATCTGACAGATGATCCTGACAGATGTTCCTGACAGATGATCCTGACAGATCCTGACAATGACAGATGTTCCTGACAGATGTTCCTGACAGATGATCCTGACAGATGATCCTGACAGATGTTCCTGACAGATGTTCCTGACAGATGATCCTGACAGATGTTCCTGACAGATGTTCCTGACAGATGTCCCTGACAGATCCTGACAGATGTTCTGACAGATGTTCCTGACAGACCTGACAGATGTTCCTGACAGATGTTCCTGACAGATGTCCCTGACAGATGATCTGACAGATGTTCCTGACAGATGTCCCTGACAGATGTTCCTGACAGATGTTCCTGACAGATGTTCCTGACAGATGTTCCTGATAGATGTTCCTGACAGATGTCCCTGACAGATGTTCCTGACAGATGTTCCTGATAGATGTTCCTGATAGATGTTCCTGACAGATGTGGCTCTGTTTAAAAGAGAAATAATCCGGATTTCCAGCGGTAGAATATTTAGTGAAAACATTTTGTGAACGTCAGAGCTTCCAGACAGATGTTTCTGACAGATGTTCCAGACAGATGTGGTACCACCCAGGAACCAGATGATGTTAAAAGCATCAGTCCACCTGTAAACACGGGTTTGGGTCCGGTCCTCTTACCTGAGCATGTTCTCTGAACAGACTGAGGTTGGAGGAGGAGTTCAGGAAGGCCATCAGGGAGGGAGGTTCTGGTGGGACGTCTGAGGGAGAAGGTGCCAGAACCTGAACACAAACAAGGTTAGGACATAGGACAGATGTGGTCCAGGTAAGCAGTCAAGAATCTGAAGGAAACTAAAGGATCCAACTCTTCCAGGTAACAGGATCAATTCTTTATTTTATCTAAAAACGTGTGATGATCTAGTTTGTTAGAAGATGTCAGGATTAAAAATGGCTGAAAGAGAAGCTGATGAGCTAAAATGCAGTAAAACAAATAAAGAATTAAAATCCATCCAGATGACCAGTAAACAATCCTACAAAACAAAATAAATGGTTTTATATCCATAATAAAATTCAACATTATGAAGTTGTAGAAAAAGAAAACCTGGTAACCTGGTTTATGATGTGGATGTAACCGTTGATGGCGGGAAGGTTGGGCGTGATGATAGAAGCTTCTCCGACGTGGATCTGCAGGAGAAAAATACATTTTTAATGCCTGATTGTTAGAAACATGATAGCGTTTATGAAGCTTCGCTCATAAAGTCAACGATGAAGAGAGAAGGTATTTTAAAGAACATAATGTTAATCAGTGCTCCTAAATTTAATTAAAACAATCAAGGAGAAAAATCTAAGGTTCATATTTGAAAGTTTCTGTTGACATCAGCAGGTTGGTCCTCAGTGGTCCACCTGCGTCAACGTTCAGGACGTTACTGACGTCGTCTCAGAACTCATTCCTGCACAAGTCTGAACCGCCCTTAAAGTCCAAAATAGCTCCCTGAATATTTGTCATAAAAAGTATAATAATCAAAGAAAAGGCATTTTTTTTTAAATCAATTAAAATGTTAAAGCACATGCATCCTAATCTTCAGAGCACATGAGAGCAACTGAAGAACGTTGATGGAAGGTTTCCTTCTCACCCCGCTGCCGTTCCTGATCTCCCACCGGATGGACGGGTTCATGGTGGGCAGCCTGCTTCCCACCAGACCGTCCAGATCCTCCACGGAGGAGTAGATCCCCAGAAGGTAGTGAGCCCTGCAGCAGGAAGAGCTCAGTTCACATCAACTGGTCCTCCACACTCAGAGGTTTAAAGGTTCTGAGCTCATCGATTGGCTCGAGCGTCTGTGATGTCACCGACCGCAGGAAGTGAGGCAGGTGGTGCCGGCTGGTCCAGAAGGACTTCTCAGCTGCACTCATGTTCTTCAGAGCTTCATTAGAAGGAACCAACACCGTGAGGTTCCCGCTCAGATCCTCTGAGGAGTGACTGAACTTCTGAATCCAAACACAAAATACTGAAAATTAAATCAAATCTAAAATTTAACAACCTGAGGCCCAGGCCTCCCCTGGAAAATAATATCAATTAGGATCTCAGGTTAGCACAAGCTAAGCTAAGATAGCTAACTGTGATTGAGGTAAGGTGGGCGTGTTCCAGCTGGTTCTGCAGTTTCATCTTGGTGTTGAAGCTCCAACAGCAACTGTGTTGTCCAGTATGGGTAGGATTAATCTCTTACTGGTTCCATACCAGCGTTACAACCTCTTCATGGCCTCAGATGATGGATTAGTGTCCAGACTAGTTCTGCTGGACCTCAGAGCTGCTCTGATACCGTTACTCCTATAATCGGGCCTATATTCAACTTACACTGACGTTCATGTTTCTGAAGCCTCGACAGGATTTATTCTGACCAGTCAGCCTAAACAGCATTCCTTTGGGGTACCAGGGGCGCATAAACTTGTTTTTCTAGACCTCCAGACCCTAGAGCAGCAGGTAGACCTGCATTTAGGGAGCAGAGTGTTCTACCAGGACAGGATGGAGCTATGAGGGTTTCAGAGACGCTGGAGCTTCATGGTTCAAGCCTTTGAATGGAAGAAGGGAGACCGTGAACGTGATTCTGGATTTAACAGGAGGCCAATGAAGCTGGACCTGCTGAGACGTGACCTCTGGTCCAGTTCCGGTTGGTACTGGCGCTGCAGCGTCCTGGACCGGCTGGACCTGGGGAGACGTGACCTCTGGTCCAGTTCCGGTTGGTACTGGCGCTGCAGCGTCCTGGACCAGCTGGACCTGTTGAGACGTGACCTCTGGTCCAGTTCCGGTTGGTACCGGCGCTGCAGCGTCCTGGACCGGCTGGAACTGGGGAGACGTGACCTCCGGTCCAGTTCCGGTTGGTACTGGCGCTGCAGCGTCCTGGACCGGCTGGAACTGGGGAGACGTGACCTCCGGTCCAGTTCCGGTTGGTACTGGCGCTGCAGCGTCCTGGACCTGCTGGAACTGGGGAGACGTGACCTCCGGTCCAGTTCCGGTTGGTACTGGCGCTGCAGCGTCCTGGACCGGCTGGAACTGGGGAGACGTGACCTCCGGTCCAGTTCCGGTTGGTACTGGCGCTGCAGCGTCCTGGACCGGCTGGAACTGGTGAGACGTGACCTCTGGTCCAGTTCCGGTTGGTACTGGCGCTGCAGCGTCCTGGACCGGCTGGAGGTCTTTAACACTACTGTTGGATCGTTACAATAATCCAGTCTGGAGGGAACAAAGACCTGGATCCATCCAGTAAGGCTACTGGTTCATGTGGTCAGAAAGACAAATACAGTTGAGTATCATCTGCATGACAGTTAACGTTGATATTATGTTTGCTAATGATGTTTCCTAAAGGTATCAGGAGAAAAGTATGGGTCCAAGAACAGAATCCTGTGGTTCTCCACAACTGATCCTGGTACATCTGGAACTGTTCATTATTTACTTGGACAAACTGAAATCCATCTAACAAATATGGCTGGAACCATTTTAATGCCGTTTCTCTAATTCCAACAACCTGCTCCAGTCTATCAACTATTGATCTGGTCATCAATAGTGTCGAAGGAGATCCAGGAGAACCAGAACAGAGACGGATCTACTGTCAGAAGACATGAGGTCATCAGCAGTTTCTGAATTATGACCTGAATCCTGATTGAAGCTCATCATTTATATTCTTTCTACAAAGAGTCATTTAGCTGATTTACAACAACTTTCTCAAGAATTTTGAAATAAAATGAAAGTTGGAAACAGACCTGTAGATCATCAGGATCTAAAGACATCTTGTTCAGTAGAGGTTTAATTACTGCAGTCTGAAAAGCCCGTGATACACATTCAGGAAATGAATCAGATTACACCCAACATCTGTCTTTCAGCCTCACAGGCCACTAAATGGGGTGGCAGACCAGGTACCAGGGACCAACCAGGTACCAGGGACCAACCAGGGACCACCCAGGTACCAGGGACCAATCAGGTACAACCCAGGTACCAGGGAGCAACCAGGGACCACCCAGGTACCAGGGGCCAACCAGGGACCACCCAGGTACCAGGGAGCAACCAGGTACCACCCAGGTACCAGGGACCACCCAGGTACCAGGGATCAACCAGGTACCACCCAGGTACCAGGGAGCAACCAGGTACCACCCAGGTACCAGGGACCAACCAGGGACCACCCAGGTACCAGGGACCAATCAGGTACCACCCAGGGACCAACCAGGTACCAGGGACCAACCAGGGACCACCCAGGTACCAGGGACCAACCAGGTACCACCCAGGTACCAGGGACCAACCAGGTACCACCCAGGTACCAGGGACCAACCAGGTACCACCCAGGTACCAGGGACCAACCAGGGACCACCCAGGTACCAGGGACCAATCAGGTACCACCCAGGTACCAAAGACCAACCAGGGACCACCCAGGTACCAGGGACCAACCAGGGACCACCCTGGTACCAGGGACCAACCAGGTACCACCCAGGTACCACGGACCAACCAGGGACCACCCAGGTACCAGGGACCAACCAGGTACCACCCAGGTACCAGGGACCAACCAGGTACCAGGGACCAACCAGGTACCACCCAGGTACCAGGGACCAACCAGGGACCAGGTACCAACCAGGTACCACCCAGGTACCAGGGACCAACCAGGGACCACCCAGGTACCAGGGACCAACCAGGTACCAGGGACCAACCAGGTACCAGGGACCAAACAGGGACCATTCAGGTACCAGGGACCAACCAGGGACCATTCAGGTACCAGGGACCAACCAGTTACCACCCAGGTACCAGGGACCAACCAGGAACCACCCAGGTACCAGGGACCAACCAGGTACCACCCAGGTACCAGGGACCAACCAGGTACCACCCAAGTACCAGGGATCAACCAGGGACCACCCAGGTACCAGGGACCAACCAGGTACCAGGGACCAACCAGGGACCATTCAGGTACCAGGGACCATCCAGGTACCACCCAGGTACCAGGAACCAACCAGGTACCACCCAGGTACCAGGGACCAACCAGGGACCAACCAGGTACCAGGGATCAACCAGGGTTCACCCAGGTACCAGGGACTAACCAGGTACCAGGGACCAACCAGGGACCACCCAGGTACCAGGGACCAACCAGGGACCAGGTACCAACCAGGTACCACCCAGGTACCAGGGACCAACCAGGGACCACCCAGGTACCAGGGACCCACCAGGTACCACCCAGGTACCAGGGACCACCCAGGTACCAGGGACCACCCAGGTACCAGGTACCACCCAGGTACCAGGGACCAACCAGGGACCACCCAGGTACCAGGCAGGGCCGTCGCAAGGGGGGGGGGGGGGGCGAAGGGGGCAGTCGCCCAGGGCCCCGCGCTGTGACGTACCTATGACGGGCCTCACACTTGACCAATAGGTCAATAGGTTATCCTGAAAAGGGCCTCGCATCTCAAGTCTGCCCCGGGCCCCGCCCCCCCCTTGCAACGGCCCAGGTACCAGGGACCAACCAGGTACCAGGCAGGTTGGATTTGGCTTTGAGACCCTGAGATTCTCTTTAGGACTCATCAGCATCATCTCTTCGACCTTTAAGCTGCTCAGAAAACAACGAATGGAAAAACACGACATGGCATCGCTTGAATTTAGATGAACAGTTTCGAGCCACCTCAGACCCGACAGCTCGGACCACTGTTTCAGGATTAACCCTAACCCTTCCAATCATTTTATCATTCATTCTTGGATCAGCTGTAAACAAGACAAAAGCCAGAACAGTGAATCTGGATCTTACCTGGATCAGCCGGAAGAAACTGTACAAGTCTGGGTTCAAGTCCAGCTCCTGAAAAATAAAATAACAGCAGATTCATCCTGACTGAGGATTTAACACCATCAGAGAATCCAAGATAAACGTTTTTTAATAGAATAATATGGGTCATTTTCTGTTTATGTGTGAATCCAGATGTGATTACAGTCAGCTGACATCATCTGGTGGATCACAGGAAACCAGATCACAGATCCAGATCACACGGATCTGGATCACACAGACCTGGATCACACAGACCTGGATCACACGGATCTGAATCACACGGATCTGGATCACACAGATCTGGATCACACGGATCTGGATCACTCGGATCTGGATCACACGGATCTGGATCACTCCGATCCGGATCACACAGACCTGGATCACACAGATCTGGATCACACGGATCTGGATCACTCGGATCTGGATCACACAGATCTGGATCACACGGACCTGGATCACACGGATGGATCACACAGATCTGGATCACTCGGATCTGGATCACACGGATCTGGATCACTCGGATCTGGATCACAGGAAACCAGATCACAGATCCAGAACACACGGATCTGGATCACACGGATCTGGATCACACAGATCTGGATCACTCAGATCTGGATCACACGAATCTGGATCACACAGATCTGGATCACTCTGATCTGGATCACTCGGATCTAGATCACACGGATCTGGATCACTCGGATCTGGATCACACAGACCTGGATCACTCGGATCTGGATCACACAGACCTGGATCACATGGATCTGGATCACACAGATCCGGATCACACAGACCTGGATCACACAGACCTGGATCACACTGATCTGGATCACAGGGATCTGGAACACTCAGCTCTGGATCACACAGATCTGGATCACACAGACCTGGATCACACGGATCTGGATCGCACGGATCTGGATCAATCGGATCTGGATCACACGGATCTGGATCACACGGATCTGGATCACACAGATCTGGATCACTCGGATCTGGATCACACGGATCTGGATCACACGGAACTGCATCACACGGAACTGCATCACACGGATCTGGATCACACAGACCTGGATCACACGGATCTGGATCACACGGATCTAGATCACATGGATCTGGATCACTCGGATCTGGATCACAGGGATCTGGATCACACGGATCTGGATCACACGGATCTGGATCACACAGATCTGGATCACTTGGATCTGGATCACACGGATCTGGATCACTCGGATCTGGATCACTCGGATCTGGATCACATGGATCTAGATCACACGGATCTTGATCACACAGATCTGGATCACTCGGATCTGGATCACTCGGATCTGGATCACACGGATCTGGATCACATGGATCTGGAGCACTCGGATCTGGATCACATGGATCTGGAGCACTCGATCTGGATCACTCGGATCTGGATCACTCGGATCTGGATCACACGGATCTGGATCACACGGATCTGGATCACTTGGATCTGGATCACACGGATCTAGATCACGCGGATCTGGATCACTCGGATCTGGATCACACGGATCCGGATCACACGGATCTGGATCACTCGGATCTGGATCACACGGATCTGGATCACACGGATCTGGATCACTCAGATCTAGATCACACGGATCTAGATCACACTGATCTGGATCACTCGGATCTGGATCACACGGATCTGGATCACACGGATCTGGATCACACGGATCTGGATCACACAGATCTGGATCACACGGATCTGGATAACAGGATCTGGATCACTCGGATCTGGATGACACAGATCTGGATCACAAAGATCTGGATCACTCAGACCTGGATCACACGGATCTGAATCACACGGATCTGGATCACTCAGATCCGGATCACACGGATCTGGATCACACGGATCTGGAACACTCGGATCTGGATCACACGGATCTGGATCACTCAGACCTGGATCACACGGATCTGGATCACACGGATCTGGATCACTCAGATCCGGATCACACAGACCTGGATCACAGGAAACCAGATCACAGATCCAGAACACACGGATCTGGATCACACAGACCTGGATCACTAGGATCTGGATCACACTGATCTGGATCACTCGGATCTGGATCACACGGATCTGGATCCCTCGGATCTGGATCACTCGGATCTGGATCACAGGGATCTGGATCACATGGATCTGGATCACACAGATCTGGATCACACGGATCTGGATCACATGGATCTGGATCACACAGATCTGGATCACACAGATCTGGATCACATGAATTTGCAGACTTACATCCATTAAAGGTCCGTAGCAGATGTTCCCGTCTCCAGTGTAACCATCAGGACAGGTGCACCTGTGAACTCCACTTTCTTTCAGTTCACACTTCGCCTGCAGACAGAAGAACATTCATCAAAGACTGATGCAGTTTTAAATCTTAGTGTTCGTGTTGCACGTTCAACAAGAGACTTTTCATAGCTGTGACAGAAGTCATTTTAACTAATATTTTATTTAACTCCATCAGTGAGCAGCTGCTGTGACAGGGACCAACCAGGTACCAGGGACCAGGTACCAACCAGGTACCAGGGACCAACCAGGTACCAGGGCCCAACCAGGTACCAGGGACCAGGTACCAGGGACCAACCAGGTACCAGGTACCAGGGACCAACCAGGTACCAGGGACCAACCAGGTACCAGGGACCAACCAGGTACCAGGTACCAGGGACCAGGGACCAACCAGGTACCAGGAACCAGGTACCAGGTACCAGGGACCAACCAGGTACCAGGGTACCAGGGACCAACCAGGTATCAGGGACAAACCAGGGACCAACCAGGGTACCAGGGACCAACCAGGTACCAGGTACCAGGGACCAACCAGGTACCAGGTACCAGGGTCCAACCAACCAGGTACCAGGGTACCAGGGACCAACCAGGTATCAGGGACAAACCAGGTACCAGGTACCAGGGACCAACCAGGTACCAGGGACCACCAACCAGGTACCAGGGACCAACCAGGTACCAGGTACCAGGGACCACCAACCAGGTACCAGGGACCAACCAGGTACCAGGTACCAGGGACCAACCAGGTACCAGGTACCAGGGACCAACCAGGTACCAGGGACAAACCAGGTACCAGGTACCAGGTACCAGGGACCAACCAGGTACCAGGGACCAACCAGGTACCAGGGACCAACCAGGGTAACCAGGGGGACCAACCAGGTTCCAGGGACTAACCAGGTTCCAGGGACCAACCAGGTACCAGGGACCAACCAGGTACCAGGTACCAGGGACCAACCAGGTACCAGGGACCAACCAGGTTCCAGGGACCAACCAGGTACCAGGTACCAGGGACCAACCAGGTACCAGGGACCAACCAGGTACCAGGGACCAGGGACCAACCAGGTTCCAGGGACCAACCAGGTACCAGGGACCAACCAGGTACCAGGTACCAGGGACCAACCAGGTACCAGGGACCAACGAAGTACCAGGGACCAGGGACCAACCAGGTACCAGGGACCAACCAGGTACCAGGGACCACCACCAGGTACCAGGGACCAACCAGGTACCAGGGACCAACCAGGTACCAGGGGCCAACCAGGTACCAGGTACCAGGGACCAACCAGGTACCAGGGACCAACCAGGTACCAGGGACCAACCAGGTACCAGGTACCAGGGACCCAACCAGGGACCAGGGACCAGGGACCAAACAGTACCAGGGACCAGGGACAACCAGGTACAGGTACCAGGTACCAGGGCCAACAGGCCAGGACCAGGTACCAGGGACCCACCAACAGGTACCAGGGACCAAGGGACCAACCAGGTACCAGGAACCAGGGACCAACCAGGTTTCAGAGCAGAGAGATGGTTTCATATGATGTTGGAGGAAATTAAAACATTTTTCAAAACTTTTCAAAACTGGATGAACACACAGTGCTGTGTATGTGTGTGTGTGCGTGCGTGTGTGTGTGTGTGTGGGGGGGGGGGGTACCAGTGCATGACAGCCTCCATTGTTTTGGCTGCAGGGGTTGATGAGGTCACACACTTTCCCGTTGCCCATATAACCGGTTCTGCAGACACATTCGCTCTGGAGACAGAAACCAGTGATGAGTCATCTATGTTTGATATCACAGTCCCTTAGAGGACTACTGGTCTACTGGTCTACTGGTCTACTGGTCTACCTGACTACTGGACTACTGGTCTACCTGACTACTGGACTACTGGTCTACCTGACTACTGGACACAAGCAGGACCTCACCTGTCCAGGTCCGATGTGGTTGCAGGCAGCGTTGGGGCTGCAGCCTCCTCGACTCTCCAGCTGGCAGTTGTTGATCTCCACACACACCTTCCCATCACCTGTCCAGCCCTCAGCACACACACACGACACGTTACCTGGACCCAGGTAGACACACTCAGCCTGCAGGTGAGCAGAGGGCCGGTGGTCCAGTTACAACACAGAGACCACTGAGACACCATGAAGACAGCAGGACTGACGGTGTTCAGGCAGATGGTTGATGAAATAAGTGAAATCATCTCATTTCTTCTGGTCTGTTTACGTTTAAAACCATCGTACCTTTCATGCAGGTAGATGAGATGTTCATCTTATCTACCTGCAGATGTTCATCTTATCTACCTGCAGATGTTCATCTCATCTCCCTGCAGATGTTCATCTTATCTACCTGCAGATGTTCATCTCATCTACCTGCAGATGTTTATCTTATCTACCTGCAGATGTTCATCTCATCTACCTGCAGATGTTCATCTTATCTACCTGCAGATGTTCATCTCATCTACCTGCAGATGTTTATCTTATCTACCTGCAGATGTTCATCTTATCTACCTGCAGATGTTCATCTTATCTACCTGCAGATGTTCATTTCATCTACCTGCAGATGTTTATCTTATCTACCTGCAGATGTTCATCTTATCTACCTGCAGATGTTCATCTTATCTACCTGCAGATGTTCATCTCATCTACCTGCAGATGTTTATCTTATCTACCTGCAGATGTTCATCTTATCTACCTGCAGATGTTCATTATCTTACCTGCAGATGTTCATCTCATCTACCTGCAGATGTTTATCTTATCTACCTGCAGATGTTCATCTTATCTACCTGCAGATGTTCATCTTATCTACCTGCAGATGTTCATCTTATCTACCTGCAGATGTTCATCTTATCTACCTGCAGATGTTTATCTTATCTACCTGCAGATGTTTATCTAATCTCCCTGCAGACGTTTTATCCTGCAGATGTTCATCTCATTCCCTGCAGATGTTCATCTTATCTACCTGCAGATGTTTATCTTATCTACCGCAGATGTATCTTATCCTGCAGATGTTTATCTTATCTACCTGCAGATGTTCATCTCATGCAGATGTTATCTTATCTACCTGCAGATGTTCATCTTCATCTCCCTGCAGATGTTCATCTCATCTACCTGCAGATGTTTCATCAGATGTTCATCTACCTGCAGATGTTTCATCTTCATCTCCCTGCAGATGTTCATCTCATCTTGCGATGTTATCTTATCTACCTGCAGATGTTCATTTATCTACTGCAGATGTTCATCTTATCTACCTGCAGCTGTTCTTATCTACCTGCAGATGTTCATCTTTGCAGATGTTTACCTGCAGATGTTTTATCTTATCTTATCTACCTGCAGATGTTCATCTCATCTCCCTGCAGATGTTCATCTCATCTCTCATGCCATTCATCTCCCTGCAGATGTTCTTATCTCTTACCTACTGCAGATGTTTATCTAATCTCCCTGCAGATGTTTATCTCATCTCCCTGCAGATGTTTATCTCATCTCCCTGCAGATGTTCATCTCATCTCCCTGCAGATGTTCATCTCATCTCCCTGCAGATGTTCATCTCATCTCCCTGCAGATGTTTCATCTCTCCCTGCATATGTTTATCTCATCTTCCTCCAGATGTTTATCTCATCTCCCTGCAGATGTTATCTCATCTCTCATCTTGCAGATGTTCATCTCATCTCCCTGCAGATGTTCATCTCCTTCATTCTTCTGCCCTGGATGTTTATCTAATCTCCCGGCAGATGTTTATCTCATCTCCCTGCACTCTCAGCATGTTTTTACTCATCTCCTCCAGATGTTTATCTCATCTCCCTGCAGATGTTTATCTCATCTTCCTCCAGATTATTTTATCTCATCTCCTGCATCTCATCTCCCAGCTGCTCATCTGTGCAGATGTTTATCTATCTCCCTGCAGATGTTTATCTCATCTCCCTGCAGATGTTTCTCATCTCCCTGCAGATGTTTATTTCATTCCCTCCAGATGTTTATCTCATCTCTCATCAGATGTTTATCTCATCCTGCAGATGTTTATCTCATCTTCCTGCAGATGTTTATCATTCATCTCCCTGCAGATGTTTATCTCATCTCCCTGCAGCTGCTCAGCCTGTGCAGATGTTTCTCTCATCTCCCTGCAGATGTTTATCTCATCTCCCTGCAGACGTTTATCTCATCTCCCTGCAGATGTTCATCTAATCTCCCTGCAGATGTTTATCTCATCTTCCTCCAGATGTTTATCTCATCTCCCTGCAGATGTTCATCTCATCTCCCTGCAGATGTTCATTCTCATGTCCCTGCAGATGTCATCTTCATCTCCCTGAGATGTTTTCATCTCATCTTGCAGATGTTTATCTCATCTCCCTGCAGATGTTTATCCATCTCCCTCAGCTGCTCACCTGCAGATGTTTATCTCATCTTCCTCCAATGTTTATCTCATCTCCTGCAGAGATGCCTTGTCATTCATTCCTCAGATGTTATCTCATCTTCCTGCAGATGTTTTATCATCTCCCTGCAGAGTTTCATCCTATCTACCTGCAGATGTTTATCTCATCTTCCTCCAGATGTTATCTCATCTCCCTGCAGATGTCTCAGATGTTATCTCTCATCTCACCTGCAGATGTTTATCTCATCTCCCTGCAGATGTTTATTCATCTCCCTGCAGATGTTCTATCTCCTGCATGTTTTATCTCATCTCCCTGCAGCTGCTCACTGTGCAGATGTTTATCTCATCTCCCTGCAGATGTTTTATCTCATTCTCAGCCTGCTGCAGATGTTTATCAGATGTTATCTCATCTCCCTGCAGCCTCAGCCTGTGCAGAGTTTATCTATCTTCCTCCAGATGTGTATCTCATCTCCCTGCAGATGTTTTATCTCATTCCTGCAGATGTTTATCTATCTCAGTGTTTCATCTCCCTGCAGCTGCTCCTGCAGATGTTTATCTCATCTTCCTCCAGATGTTTATCTCATCTCCCTGCAGCTGCTCAGCCTGTGCAGATGTTTATTTATCTCATCTTCCTCCAGATGTTTATCTCATCTCCCTGCAGCTGCTCAGCCTGTGCAGATGGTTATCTCATCTCCCTGCAGATGTTTATCTCATCTTCCTCCAGATGTTTATCTCATCTTCCTCCAGATGTTTTGTCCTTTAGGGACGAATGGATGGAGAAGTGATTTTTGTAACTTTCTGAGCTCTGGTTCGTGGTTTTCTAATTGATTAATTGGTTTCTATGGCGACACTAAGATGCTGTTTCTGACATCTGCTCCCTGAACATTTTATAATAAACTTTCTGAAAGAAATAACGGAGGCGTTCCAGTGAAACAAACTCTTCCCTCAGATTGATTTCAGTCTGAAACCTTTCTTACGTTGGTGTCGCAGCCTCCTCGCGTGCTCTTCAGGCAGGGGTTGATGGGAGAACACGAGTGACCGTCGCCGTCATATCCATCCCTGCAAACACACCTGGAACAAACATTTACAGAGTCTGATCTCCAGGGATGGTCCCAGCAGGTGAGACACAGGTGGTTGTCATGGTAACAACAGCTTCATCTAGACAGAAAGTGTTGCGTCTAATTGAAGGTGTTTTCCAACAGTTAAATGTTTAGCATCACTTCTCCGGGAGGTTTTAACTGGACATTTTAATCCACTATCCATCATCTAAACCTTCTTCTTTAGGGTCTCGGGGATCTGGAGTCTGTCACACCTGGACAGGTCACCTGTCCATCTCAGGGCTGCAGTTGATCATGGTGATCAATAACAGTCATGTCTGGCAGATCCAATGACCTCTCTCCTAATCTGTCATCAGTTTCAACCAACCTGAAACTGGTTCCAGATCCAGTTCAGAGCTGGTTCTGCTTTGTAGCTTCTGTGGAGACCACAGTTCATGGGACACACATGGAGACAGGGCGTCTCCAGTGAGTCTCCATTCAGGCTGTAGACCACAGCTGGAGTTCATGAACCAAGAACATCTGTTCAGCTGTGATGGAGGAAGACGTCCCCACCAACCATTTAGATGGACAGAACTGTGTCCACCTTGAATTAAGTCTCCACCATCTTCAGGTGTCTGGCCAGTGTTTCAGTGTTTCAGGGTCCTCAGTCCTGCTAGATATATTATTATATATAGATATATATATATATATATATATATATATATATATATATATATATATATAATATATATATAGTCATGGAAAAATTATTAGACCACCATTTTTTCTTCACTTTCTTGTTCATTTTAATACCTGGTACCACTAAACGTCATCATGTGACTAAAAACAGACAGAAAAGAAAACACTGAATGCATAAAAGCAGTGTTTTTGGCAGTACAACGCCATAGCTATTGATGTAAAAACTTAAGTGATTTAGGTTATAATCAAGAAAACCATGGAAGGAAAATGGTAAGATATCAGCTCTTAAATAAAACTCTTATGAGCAATCTTTGTGGTTATCGTTATGTTTGTCCAAACAAATGTACCTTTAGTTGTACCAGGCATTAAAATGAACAACAAGAAACTGAAGAAAACAAGGGTGGTCTAATCAGTTTTCCATGACTGTGTATATATATATATATATATATATATATATATATATATATATATATATATATATATATATATATATATATATAGAAACAAGACCAAGAATATATTTTCATGACGACACTGGAGCAGGATGATCAGTATTATATCTCTTAACAAGGTTTTAGAAAACATGATTTCAGACTAAGAGACGGGAAACAAATGAACGACATGGCCATTAAAATTGTGAACAACTGAAATAATAGAATCAAGTGGCATGAACATAATTATGACAGTTAGAGGCTGTGATGCTGGTTTTAATTTGTAAGTCACAGCCCAGACTGATCTGGGATCAACATCTGGTCAGGATCAGGGTTGGACCTCAGGGCTGGACCTCAGAGTTGGACCTCAGAGTTGGACCTCAGGCTTGTACCTCAAGGTTGGACTTTGGGATCAGGGTTGGACCTCAGGGTTGAACCTCAGGGTTGGACCTCAGGTTTGAACCTCAGGGTTGGACCTCAGGTTTGAACCTCAGGGTTGAACCTTCGGGTTGAACCTCAGGGTTGAACCTCAAGGTTGGACCTCAGAGTTGGACCTAAGGGTTGGACCTCAGAGTTGGACCTCAGAGTTGGACCTCAGGCCTGGACCTCAAGGTTGGACTTTGGGATCAGGGTTGGACCTCAGAGTTGGACCTCAGATTTGGACCTCAGGCCTGGACCTTAAGGTTGGACTTTGGGATCAGGGTTGGAACTCAGGGTTGGACCTCAGAGTTGGACCTCAGGGTTGGACCTCAGGGTTGGACCTCAGGGTTGGACTTCAGGGTTGAACCTCAGGGTTGGACCTCAGGGTTGGACCTCAGGGTTGAACCTCAGGGTTGGACCTCAGAGTTGGACCTCAGGGTTAGACCTCAGGGTTGGACCTCAGAGTTGGACCTCAGGCTTGGACCTGAAGGTTGGACTTTGGGATCAGGGTTGGACCTCAGGGTTGAACCTCAGGGTTGACCTCAGGGTTGGACCTCAGGGTTGGATCAGGGTTGGACCTCAGGGTTTGAACTCAGGTTGAACTCAGGGTTGTGGAACCTCAGGGTTGAACCTCAGACTCAGGTTGACCTCAGGGTTGACCTCAGAGTTGGACCTCAGGCTTGGACCTGAAGGTTGGACTTTGGGATCAGGGTTGGACCTCAGGGTTGAACCTCAGGGTTGAACCTCAGGGTTGAACCTCAGGGTTGGACCTCAGGGTTGGACCTCAGGGTTGGACCTCAGGGTTGAACCTCAGGGTTGGACCTCAGGTTGGACCTCAGGGTTGGGACCTCAGGGTTGAACCTCAGGTTGAACCTCAGTCAGGGTTGGACCTCAGGGTTTGGACTCAGGGGTGACCTCAGGGTTGAACCTCAGGGTTGACCTTCAAGGTTGGTGAACCTCAGGGTTGGAACCTCAGGGTGGAACCTCAGGGTTGAACCTCAGGGTGAACCTCAGGGTTGGGGGGAAACCTCAGGGTTGGACCTCAGGGTTGACCTCAGGGTTGAACCTCAGGGTTGAACCTCAGGGTGAACTCAGGGTTTGGACCTCAGGGTTGAACCTCAGGGTTGAACCTCAGGTTTGAAACTCAGGGTTGGACTCAGGGTTGAACCTGAACCTCGGGTTGAACCTCAGGGTTGGACTCAGGGTTGAACCTCAGGGTTGAACCTCAGGGTTTGAACCTCAGGGTTGAACCTCAGGGTTGGACCTCAGGGTTGGACCTCAGGGTTTGGACCTCACCTCAGGGTTGAACCTCAGGGTTGGACCTCAGGGTTGAACCTCAGGGTTGAACCTCAGGGTTGTTGACCTCAGGTTGGACCTCAGGGTTGAACCTCAGGTTTGAACCTCAGGGTTGGACCTCAGGGTTGAACCTCAGGGTTGAACCTCAGGGTTGGACCTCAGGGTTGAACCTCAGGGTTGGACCTCAGGTTGAACCTCAGGGTTGGACCTCAGGGTTGAACCTCAGGGTTGGACCTCAGGGGACTCAGGGTTGAACCTCAGGGTTGGACCTCAGGGTGGACCTCAGGTTGAACCTCAGGGTTGGACTCAGGGTTGAACCTCAGGTTAACCTCAGGGTTTGGACCTCAGGGTTGGGGGTTTGACCTCAGGGTTGAACCTCAGGGTTGAACCTCAGGGTTTGAACCTCAGGGTTGGACCTCAGGGTTGAACCTCAGGTTGGGGTTTGGACCTCAGGGTTGAACCTCAGGGTTGGACCTCAGGGGTTAGGTTGAACCTCAGGGTTGAAACAGGTTGGACCTTCAGGGTGACCTGGACCTCAGGGTTGGAACCTCAGGGTTGGACCTCAGGGTTGGGGTTGAACCTCAGGGTTGGACCTCAGGGTTGAACCTCAGGGTTGAACCTCAGGGTTGAACCTTCGGGTTGAACCTCAGGGTTGAACCTCAGGGTTGGACCTCAAGGTTAAACCTCAGGGTTGAACCTCAGGGTTGAACCTCAGGGTTGAACCTCAGAGTTGGACCTCAGGCTTGGACCTGAAGGTTGGACTTTGGGATCAGGGTTGGACCTCAGGGTTGAACCTCAGGGTTGAACCTCAGAGTTGGACCTCAGGCTTGGACCTGAAGGTTGGACTTTGGGATCAGGGTTAGACCTCAGGGTTGAACCTCAGGGTTGGACCTCAAGGGTTGAACCTCAGGGTTGAACCTCAGGGTTGAACCTCAGGGTTGAACCTCAGGGTTGGACCTCAGGGTTGGACCTCAGGGTTGGACCTCAGGGTTGGACCTCAAGGTTGAACCTCAGGGTTGAACCTCAGGGTTGGACCTCAGAGTTGGACCTCAGGCTTGGACCTTAAGGTTGGACTTTGGGATCAGGGTTGGACCTCAGGGTTGAACCTCAGGGTTGACCTCAGGGTTGGACCTCAGGGTTGAACCTCAGGGTTGAACCTCAGGGTTGGACCTCAGGGTTTGTTTGAACCTCAGGGTTGAACCTCGGGTTGGACCTCAAGGTTAAACCTCAGGGTTGAACCTCAGGGTTGGACCTCAGGGATGGACCTCAGGGTTGGACCTCAGGGTTGAACCTCAGGGTTGAACCTCAGGGTTGAACCTCAGGGTTGAACCTCAGGGTGTGACCTCAGGGTTGAACCTTTGGGTTGAACCTCAGGGTTGAACCTCAGGGTTGAACTGGACCTCAGGGAACCTCAGGGTGGACCTCAGGGTTGAACCTCAGGGTTGAAGGGTTGAACCTCAGGGTTCAGGGTTGAACCTCAGGGTTGAACCTCAGGGTTGAACCTCAGGGTTGAACAGGTTGAACTCAGGGTTGAACCCTCAGGGGTTGAACCTCAGGGTTGAACCTCAGGGTTGAACCTCAGGGTTCAGGGTTGACCTCAGGGTTGGACCTCAGGGTTGAACTCAGGGTTGAAACTCAGGGTTGAACCTCAGGGTTGGACCTCAGGGTTGAACCTCAGGGTTGAACCTTAGGGTTGAACCTCAGGGGTTGAACCTCAGGGTTGAACCTCAGGGTTGGAACCTCAGGGTTGAACCTAAGGGTTGAAACCTTCAGGGTTGAACCTCAGGGTTGAACCTCAGGGTTGAACCTTTGGGTTGAACCTCAGGGTTGAACCTCAGGGTTGAACCTTAGGGTTGAACCTCAGGGTTGAACCTCAGGGTTGGACCTCAGGGTTGGACCTCAGGGTTGAACCTCAGGGTTGAACCTCAGGGTTGAACCTCAGGGTTGAACCTCAGGGTTGAAGGGTTGAACCTCAGGGTTGAACCTTGGGTTGAACCTTAGGGGGGTTGAACCTCAGGGTTGAAGGCTCAGGGTGGACCTCAGGTTGAACCTCAGGTTGAACCTCAGGGTTGAACCTCAGGGTAGGTTGGAAACCTCAGGGTTGAACCTCAGGGTTGAACCTCAGGGTTGAACCTCAGGTTGAACCTCAGGGTTGAACCTCAGGGTTGAACCTCAGGGTTGAACCTCAGGGTTGGACCTCAGGGTTGGACCTCAGGGTTGAACCTCAGGGTTGGACCTCAGGGTTGGACTAAGCTGAAGCTGTAATGGAAGCTCTGCAGCAGGAAGACCTCACCTGGTTTCCAGTCCGGTCTGGGTGCAGAAGGCGTGGATGTGACAGTGCTGGAGCAGACCGTCAGAGTTGCACGGCGTGGCCTTCTTGTCACAGAAGTCTCCAGAATATCCCTCCAGACAAGAACCTCTCCGACAGAAACCACTGCTGCCTGGACGGTTGTCACACACGCCGTGGACACAGCGACACTCTGGAGACAATCGGCTCTGATTGGTCAGTGGTCCACAACTGATCTTCACTTTCTCTTTCTAGTTTCTGGTAGATATTACTGGTTTTGCACACTGTTTTTAGTCTATTGTTCTGTTTCTGCGCACTGTTTTTTTTTTTTGTCTATTTATTGCCTATTTAATGTCTATTTAATGTCCTGTCTATTTATGTATATTTTTGTATCTGCTGCAACGAGCCAATTTCCCCTCGGGGATTATTAAAGTATTTTCAATTCAATTTTCAATTCAATTTCAGCTCATCAGTGGTAATGAGGGGGAGGAGCCTCTACCTTCGTCACAGTTCTCTCCATGCTTGGACCGGTCTGAACAGATGTGGCAGGCCACGCCCGTGAAGCCTGAGTGACAGCTGCATGAGCCGTTGCCATGGATACCATCAAAGCACTGCACAGAGGAGGATGAAGACAATGAGATGGAGACACGTCAGCAGATCCTGTCCAGGGTCCCTGGAAGGTTCCTCACCGTTCCTTTGTCGTAGCAGGGATGCTGAAACCCTCCGATGCAGGGTTTACAGTCCGGCCCGTAGAACCCTTTACAGCAGTCCGGTACCTGCACAGAGACAACGGATGGACACCTGGACATGTTCCCAGATCACACCTGTCTACACGGAGACAACGGATGGACACCTGAACATGTTCCCAGATCACACCTGTACACCGAGAAACGGATGGACACCTGGACATGTTCCAGATCACCACCTGTCTAACAAACGGATGGCCTGAACATGTTCCCAGATCACACCTGTCACACGGAGACAACGGATGGACACCTGACATGTTACCCCAGATCACCTGTCTACACGGAGACAACGGATGGACACCTGAACATGTCCCAGATCACACCTGTCTACACGACAAAGGTGGACACCTGAAAATGTTCCAGACAACCTGTCTACACGAGGACAACGGATGGACACCCACCAGATCACAACACCTTGTGAACAGTTCCCAGATCACACCTGGGACCTGAAACAATACACGGATGGGAACCTGAAACATGTTCCCAGATCACACTGTCTACACGGAGAACAGGATGGACACTGAACATGTTCCAGATCACACCTGTCTACACGGAGACAACGGATGGACACCCGTCCCAGAGAACCTGTGTTCCCAGAACACGGATGGGACACCTGAACATGTTCCAGATCAACCTGTCTACACGGAGACACGGATGGACACCTGAAAATGTTCCCAGATCACACCTGTCTACACGGAGACAAAGGATGGACCTGAACATTCCCAGATCACACCTGTCTACACGGAGACAAGGATGGACCACCTGAACATGTTCCCAGACAGTCCATGGGAGATCGGATGGACACTTGAAACATCCCAGATCACACCTGTCTACACGGAGACACACCTTGTCTACACGGAGACAACGGATGGACACCTGAAAATGTTCCCAGATCACAGAAACACCTGGTACACGGAGACAACGGATGGACACCTGACATGTCCAGATCACACCTGTCTACACGGAGACACGGATGGGAACCCATTCCCAGTCCTGTATACACGGAGACACGGATGGACACCGACAGTTCCCATCCACACGGAGACAAACGGAATGGACCTGAACATGTCCCAGATCACACCTGTTACCGGAGACACGGATGGACACCTGAACACACCTGTCTACACGGAGACAACGGATGGACACCTGACATGAAGATTCACACTGTCTACACGGAGGACAACGGATGGACACCTGAACATGTTCCAGATCACACCTGTCTACACGGAGACAACGGATGGACACCTGAACATGTTCCCAGATCACACCTGACAAGAACGGAGGACAATGAACGACACCTGGAACATGTTCCACGGAGACACACGGATGGATGGACAACATGTCCCAGATCACACCTGGAGGACAAACGGAATGGACACCTGAAACATGTTCCCAGATCACACCTGTCTACACGGAGACAACGGATGGACACCTGAACATGTTCCCAGATCACACCTGTCTACACGGAGACAACGGATGGACACCTGAACATGTTCCCAGATCACACCTGTCTACACGGAGACAACGGATGGACACCTGAACATGTTCCCAGATCACACCTGTCTACACGGAGACAACGGATGGACACCTGAACATGTTCCCAGATCACACCTGTCTACACGGAGACAACGGATGGACACCTGAACATGTTCCCAGATCACACCTGTCTACACGGAGACAACGGATGGGATGGACACCTGAACATGTTCCCAGACACCACCTTGTCTACACGGAGACAACGGATGGACACCTGAACTGTTCCCAGATCACACCTGTTACACGGAGACACGGATGGACACCTGAACATGTTCCCAGATCACACCTGTCTACACGGAGACACGGATGGACAGAACAGATCACAACCTGTCTACACGGAGACAACGGATGGACACCTGAACATGTTCCCAGATCACACCTGTCTACATGGAGACGACCGGATGGACATTAGCTACTTCGTCCCAGTGGTTAGGGTTAGTGGAGCATCCCTGCTGTCAGTCTGCTGTCATGGTAACATCAATGCAGTCATGGATCCTGTCAGGTGGTTTCTGCTGTTCAGACTGAAACAGTCCAGATGTGCAGCAGCTTATCAATTAGATCCACTAAATCGATAACGATCAGTGATCATAATGGGCTGTGACTCAGTAAATCAGGGATGTTGCCTCAGCATCTTCTCAGCTGGGTTAGGGTTGGATTTGGTTAGCCCCCCCCCAGTGGCTAATCCTAACCCACTGGGGGGCCGTCTTAGCCAAGAGGGGGCCGTCCAAGCCACTGGGGGGCCCTCAGAGGTCCTAGTGGGGCCTCAGAGCCCCTAGGGGGCCCTCTGAGCTCCTAGTGGGCCCTCAGAGCCCCTAGTGGGGCCTCAGAGCCACTAGGGGGCCGTCCGAGCCACTGGGGGGCCCTCAGAGGTCCTAGTGGGGCCTCAGAGCAACTAGGGGGCCCTCTGAGCCACTAGGGGGCCCTCTGAGGTCCTAGGGGGCCCTCAGAGGTCCTAGTGGGGCCTCAGAGCCACTAGGGGGCCCTCAGAGCCACTAGGGGGCCCTCAGAGGTCCGAGGGGACCCTCAAAGGTCCTAGTGGGGCCTCAGAGCCCCTAGGGGGCCCTCAGAGGTCCTAGTGGGGCCTCTCTGAGCACTCAGAGGTCCTAGGGGGCCCTAGAGGGGAGCACTAGGGGGCCCTCAGAGGTCCTAGGGGGCCCTTGGAGCCATGTCCAGGGGTGTACTAAAAATAATTTTGTTCCTGTTTTTAGGACACTCAGAGAAACAGAGCAGAAGAAATAAAGATGAGCAAAACAAGAAATGACTGTTGAGGATTATGGGCCGGTTTGAACGGGTGGGTGGGGGGGGGGGGGGGGGGTGGGGGGGTGGGGGTGGATCTAAAGTCTCACCTGTGAGGTGGTGTTGCAGTATTTGGCGCAGCCTTTACTGTAGGATCGACCAAAAGGAAGTGAAATGTAGTCGCAGCCAATCAGGTGGTTTCCCTGCAGAAACAACACGCTGAGACCCGACTGTGATGTCATGTACAGGAAATGGATCCATTAATCAATAAATACATCTATTACAGAGTAAATCTGAAAATAAATTTGAAAACCTACAATAGCTGAATTTTTATTGAAGCAACTTAAGTTTGTTTCCTGATGAAATGGTTCACCAGGAGATCTGGTCTGACATCTTCTCTGCAGAGGAACAACTCACCATCTCAGAGCTGTTTTCAGGACAACGGGTCTCGTAGAGGTAGTTGCAGTGGGAACACGGACCCTGAAACACAAACGCTCGGCTTTAATCCTGCAGACTCCAGAACCATTCAGGTTCTGAAGAACCTCTGAAGAACTTCTGAAGAACCTGAAGAAATGAACCATTTTTGACTGCAACCTTGTAGCCTCAGCCTTCATCCAGCTGATCCCACACTGAGAGAGCTTCACAGCTGAGATGAAGCTTCACAGTGAGATAAAGCTCCAAGCTGAGATAAAGCTTCACAGTGAGATGAAAGCTTCCAGATGAAGAGCTGAGATGAAGCTTCACGGCTAAGATGAAGCTTCACGGCTGAAAGCGGCTGATGAGCTTCACGGCTGAGAGATGAGAGAAAGCTTCAAGCTTTGATGAAGCTCACAGCACCTTCATCACAGCTGAGATGAGCTTCAGGCTGTGAGCTTCACCTTCAGCTGAGATGAAGCCACAGCAGCTGAGATGAATCCACAGCTGAGAGAGCTCACAGCTGAGATGAAGCTCCACAGCCACCTGAATCCACAGCTGAGATGAGCTTCACAGCTGAGATCCACGTGAGATGAAGAAGCTGAGATGAAGCTCTTCACAGCTGAGATTGAAGCTTCACAGCTGAGATGAAGCTCCAGAGGATGCAAGGCCACAACATTTCTGATGTTACCACTGAAACAACATTTGAGGTGGAAGGTCCTGCTGTGGTCCACAGCTCCTTCAGCATCTCCTCATGGAAGCTGAGTCATCTTACTCATCATCCTCATCCTCCATGATCTGAGTGCAACAACTTCTCAACGGATTTTTCCCACCAGATCACCCCCCCCCCCTTCCCATCTCTCAGTTCATCCAACTCAAGTCCTTCAGATCCACCCCTCCCCTGTTACACCAGGTGACCCCCTGGGATCTGTCCTGGGACCTCCTCTCTTCACCACCTACCTTCTTCTGATTTTCCACATATTTAATATCCATTTCCATCTTTGGAACACTCAGCTGTTGTGTTTGTTGTTCTGGACCTTCTCACCACAGTGATCTTGCTCTGAACGACATCACAGCGGTGAGGCAGGATGGGAAGGATGGAGGGCGGGTACAGCAGCCCGTCAATCATGTGTATGACCCCGTTGGACGCCATGATGTTGGTGCTCAGCAGCGGGACGGCGTTCGGACCCAGACGGATCCGTCCCTGCAGGGTGACGGAGACAACGTCTTCAGAACCGCCGGCAGCTCTGAGACGAACCAGGAAGAGATACTTACATCGTCTGACGCAGAGATGGTGATCAGCTGATTGGCCATCGTCCGGATGTGAGGAAGAGTAGACAACTCATCAACTGTCAGCTGGAGACCATAAAAAAGTTTTATATTTAAAAGCTCAAATATCTGATCTGGTGCTGGAGATTATTAAAGGAGCCGTATCATGAAATATTCTGACATTTCAACACGTTTGAAGTAGAAATAGCTTTTAAAACTGACTGCTGGACTGAAGCTAATTTGTTTTCTGAAAGGTGAAACCCAAACTGGTGAAGATCATACTGGTGGCAACGGTGTAGTCGAAGATTTTGTGTCATTTTTTCTCCGAAAACCTCCCAGTAATGAACACTGTCTTGGTACTGATCCAGTTGTGACTGCTGTTTCCTTGAGTCTCAGAGATGTTTGAAACAGTTGTCATTTCCAACGCGACCACTAGGTGCAGCTGTGAGACACTGATCCTTTGATCCTTTCATAACAGGCACATTTTAAAGATTTTTGCTCAAAAATGACACACCTAATTAAAAATCAGTATATTTTAAATTAGTTGTATGTGAATAAATGTGGAGTCTAAATAAAAGTAACACATGAAGCCTACATGTTAGCAGGTCAGAGGAAATGAAGATGGGATACAGAAATAATAAAAAAATATCAAATTTCCTTCCTTCTACTATTTCTTCAACTTTTACAGATCATATCTCTCTGGATTCGAGTCCTGAAAACCTGCTGATCTTCCATTCTGAACTCTGAAGGAGGAACGTTCAGATGGTGGACGCGTCTGTGACAAAA